>CABFOQ010009028.1:12506-73081 GCA_900660455.1 Gephyroberyx darwinii
AGAGCTTTCCCCCTTTGAGACAGAAGACTTCCTATCTGGACCTGGAGAGTTGATTCTGAAGGATGAAGAAGAGAGCACAGACGACCAAACCATGCCTGACTGCCAGTTAGGTTGCCTGAAGTACAAGCAGCATGCAGAGAGTCCAGAGCACAGCTGGATGGAGAGGGGCCGATCCCAGTTGCCCAGGAAGGCTGATATGGAGAGCTGTGAGATCTCATCCAGTTCAGACACCTTCAGTAGCCCCATCCACTCAGTCTCAACAACAGGGGTGCTAGGAGGCCAGATGGACCATAAGGAGGACCACCAGTCTTCCAGTGGAAACTGGAGTGGAAGCAGCTCCACCTGCCCCTCCCAGACCTCAGAAACCATCCCCCCAGCAGCCTCGCCACCATTGACTGGGTCTTCTCACTGTGACTCTGAGTTGTCCCTGAATGCTGCAACTCACACCAACGATGACCAGGCCAGCTTCATCCTGGACCACTACCAAATGGACAGGTTTCAGGGCCTCAGGACCCAGCGGGCAGGCTCCTTCTCCTCCACAGCCATGGACATTCTAGAGGATGCAGGGGTCTGCACTGCTAGTGAGGGGGAGTGGACATATCCCCACCCAGACCCTCCATCCTCCCAAGGCTTCAGCCCTGAGCAGAGTAGAGAAGCTGAAGGCAGCCTGGGGTGCCCCAGCTTCACTAGCATGGCCACCTATGAGAGCAGCTACTCTGACAAGCCAATCTCTGAGAAGGCAGACACTGTTTCACACTATTCTGTAGACACTGAAGGCTACTATACCTCCATGCACTTTGACTGTGGTCTTAAAGGTAGCAAAAGCTTCACTTATAACTATGCAGCCACTGGCTCTGATTGTAGCCAGCCTGACTTGGGTGGTCACATGACCCTTGGGAGACGCTGCCTCTCCTTAAGAAAACCAAAGGTGAAGCCATCTCCGCCTAAGAGGAGTTCATCCTTAAGGAAAATATGCAGTGAGGAACACATCCCTGACAAGAAAGAACCAAAGATAACTTGTGGGCAGCAACTTCCATTGTCTTCCAAGGAGAGGAAATTGCAGCTGGATTTGGCTGGCTCCCCAGGTCATATAGAACACCATTCACTAGTCAGGGCGCCCCTGGGGGCCTGGGGTGTTGAGGGCTCATTAGAGCTGCCTGACTTAGGTGTGTTAAATTCCACAGACACACATTCCTTTAAGGATGATGGCGTTGTACAGTCAGACTATGCAGATCTCTGGCTCCTAAATGATTTAAAATCCAACGATCCCTATCGATCATTGTCAAACTCCAGCACAGCTACAGGTACAACTGTTATTGAATGCATCAAGTCACAGGAGAGCTCTGAGTCCCAGACGTCCCAGTCTGGGTCCAGGGCTACCACACCCTCACTTCCATCAGTGGAGGGAGAGTTCAAGATAACATCTCCCGAGAAGCTGGCAGGCCTGGCATCCCCATCCAGTGGCTACTCCAGTCAGTCAGAAACCCCCACCTCCTCATTCCCTTCTGCCTTCTTTCCCGGCCCCCTGTCACCATCCAGTGGCAAGAGGAAACCCAAAGTCCCAGAGAGGAAGTCCTCTCTCTCATCACTGCAGTCACTGTCCTCCAGGGATGGAGGCTCCTCTTCAAAGAGAGACCTGGAGCTGCCAATCATACCCCCCTCCCACCTTGACCTAAGTGTCCTTCATAATGTTGGCAGCAAGCCTTCAGCTCACAGGAACCAGATGCAAATCCTCCACCAAAACAAACAGAAGGCTGTGGTGCCAATATCAGCCCGACCTGTAGCACCAGCCTATTCAGAGGTGCCTAGCACCCATCTCATGTCCATCACGCCCACAGTGCTGCACTCAGTACAGCTGAGATCCATTAGTAAGGAAAGCGAAGGTAGTCATGACAAAAACAACACTTGTGCTGCTGCCAAACCCAAATGTCCCACTGTGAACAACGTCAGCACACTCTCCAGTAGTAGGTCCTTAGAGTTCACAAGTCCCACAGTCTACAACTCACATCATCATACACCCTCTCAGGAGTTGTGTGAATCTGTGGTTACCCAAAAGGAAGGATGTGCAGGTGTCGGCAGAGAAGTAGCATGTCATAGTGAAGTGAGGAACAAGCAGGACAGACAGGCTCCCTCTCCTTTAGGGAGTATGACAGCTTTCAGACTCCAATCAGAGCTGTCCTTAGACCAAGCGCTCTGTCATAAGGGCACTGCCATCCCTGAGTTGACCACTTGTCAGGAAGAAGAGGTGTCCACAGACTCAGCTGCAACTCCCCTCTGGCCTGGAGAGGGCAGCTTCCAGTCTTTCCAACCACAAAGAACTGAGCCGTCCGATGAAGAACCTTCATTGTGTCTGTTAAAACTAGGCTCTCCCTCTATTCAACACAGTTCACCCAAGAGATCTGACAGTCTTGATAAAGTGCCTGTTACAAGCTGTCAGTCGGAGACATCGCAAGTTTACCCAATCAGCGACAATGGTAGCAAAGAATTGGAATATGAGTCATCAAGTGTTAGAACCAAAAGTGCCTCACAAGACAAGGAGGGATCCACACCAGACACAGAAGATTACTTCAGTCAAGGTACTGTTTCACTGTTCACTGATGCAATATACAGTTTTATTGAATTGTATCACTGAATCTGTACATTATATAGAAAAAAAGCTGTTGGCAAGAGGTTGGCAAGAGGACAATGTATTTAAAATGTTAACAAACTTCCTTTACCAGAGTCTACACCCAGTGACAATGCGATGTCCCCACTGAATGAGGAGACAAGGGCAGAGGATGACAGTGTCTTTCTGTCACCCACAAAAGCTCGCACAACTGAGGATCTGTTTGCTATGATACACAGGTAACCATTTTGTAAAACAGTCTCTTTTCCTGACAAAAAAATGACCTGAAATGTATTTCAGAGAGATTTTTAACATAGATTCATAAATGGGTTTTTTTCATCCGTAGGTCCAAAAGGAAAGTGTTGGGCAGAAAGGATTCCAATGAGTTGAATATAAGAAACCGCCTCAGTGCTGCATCGGGGAACACACCACCTGGAAACCCTGTGACCTCCCCAAGCACACCAGTGACCCCAGCCTCCCCTGTGACCCCGACAGGCCTGCAGAAAGTCCCTGGGCCCATCTACAGGAGTGCTAAGAAGTCTAGCACCTCCAATGAGGAGTTCAAACTGCTGCTGCTTAAAAAGGGCAGCCGCTCTGACTCGAGCTACCGCATGTCAGCTACAGAGATCCTCAAGAGCCCCATCACTCCTAAATCTCCAGGAGACTCACTGGTGGAGACGCCCAGACAGCCCGATGAGCCCGTCTCTCCCTTGCAGCAGCAGTCTGTGTCAGTGCCAGATCAGCTCCCCAGCCCCTTCCCCAAAGCCAACGCTGAGGGCTTCTCCCCAAAGGCCTTCCCCACATCCGCTGCTTCCAGACAGGGTCGCTCTAGGATCCCTCCGCCAGCCAACAGCAGCCGCTATGGCATCCGCAGCAGACTCTACACAGCACCCATGCAGGCTATCTCTGAGGGGGAAACAGAGAACTCGGACGGGAGCCCTCATGATGACCGATCGTCGCAGGGCTCCACCTAGAAAATGGCGTCCACGTTGAACTGTGGTCAGCCATTCATATAGGGGCATGAAAATCGTCAGGAGGTTTGAAATTATTTTAATAGTTTACAGGAAAAAATGGACCAGAATTGAGGTCAACCTTCAAGGCTGGTTTCTGACCAGGAGCAATGACTAGTCGATTAATATGTTACAATAAGAAAGAACAACTTGGGGCAAAATAATCACTAACTTTACTGACTGTGGCAGTAATAAGAGTTTCATATCATGTTATTCTGTGGTTATTTTTGAATAATTGTACCTTTATTTGAAAACATTTTATTCATATGTGTAATGGTTTTCTCATGAAAGGAACACTTACTATTAGGAACAGGGAACCAGAGCATTTCATATTCTGTAGAAAAATATGATCAACAGAAATGACAAACATAGCATCATTCCACAAAACGCTTTTTGG
Source organism: Gephyroberyx darwinii (assembly GCA_900660455.1). Lineage (NCBI taxonomy): Eukaryota > Metazoa > Chordata > Actinopteri > Trachichthyiformes > Trachichthyidae > Gephyroberyx > Gephyroberyx darwinii. The sequence continues at coordinate 16,519 of CABFOQ010009028.1, forward strand.
TTCCAGAGAAAGAAATGCAACCTGTATCTTCTGTCTCTGATCAATTTACAGTAACATAATAAACTGTACAGTATAGAAGTCAGGTTAGATGTAGCAGTTGAGTCAAGGTCATAAGAAGGGAAAGAAAAAATTAACTGTGGCCTTTTCTAATCAGGGATTTTGGCAGGCAAGGAGTTTCTCTGATGTCCCTCCCTTATTTAAAAACACATTTTTCTCCAGAAGGATAGGTTACTGATGTATGAACCACAAATCTTTTGCACTTGATTTATAAACACGTCTAGAGTATATCCCTGATATGATAATCAATACAATATGCTGCATGTAAAGACGATATGTGTACAAAGAGACCCATTTACCCAAGTTTAATGGTTTTGAGTTCCAGTATGGCTGTGGGTGCTGTCAGGTCTCTATTCCTCCTGCCCATGGACATGTGACAAACCCGCAATCAACTGGGAGCTTGTCTTACCAGCCCTAACATATTAATATTTAATCTCTTCTCAGTTGTTCTGCTGTCAAATTTTTCTACGGAATTATGAAAACCTGTTACGAGTTGATATGTTTATCAATACCTTGGAAAAATAGAAAATAGAGAGATATATTTACCATGTGTATTCTGTGAATACCTATGTAGATAGACACACAATTTGTAAATTGTTTCTCATTAGCTAAAAACACAGCAGTAATTTGATAATCCAATAATCAATTATTTTGATACCCCAAACTGAATTTCAGGACTAACACTGTATGAGAATGAGCATTGGAAAAAATGTGAAGCTCAAATATAACCAATTCGTATTTCGTATCATTTGATGTGATGTGCTAATAAATATATGGAAGATAAAATGTGGAATTTAGATAGCTTATTATTACAACATATGAAATACTTAAAATCACTTGAACATGATGACATTAGAGGTAATATAATACATGTTTAAGAGCAGACACTGAAAACGTCAAAACCAAGCACTAATTTGACAATCTGGGGAGACAACGAGGGAGCAGGCATTAAAAAAAAATGGGAAGAGTTTAAGAAGCGATCTAAAGTAATGACATTGAGAAAATGTGGGAGGTATGGAAATAGGAGAGCTGTAAAAGAACAAGGTGGTCAAATGTAAAAAAAAAAAAATAATGGTCATTTCTGGTTTGTTGGCTTGGTGTGTTTATGCATTGTTGAAAGGGGCAAGTGGAAAGTATGTAAGAGGATCAAATAGCCTTATTTTACTCTGCTCATCAGAAGAATTATTTTATTTCCATCAAAGTTTGAAAATATATCTCAGCAATGGTCTTACAGTAAGTGATGAAGCAACGTGGAGGTCAGCTATGAAAGTAAGTTAAGTGTTTTTGTTTGATCTTTATGTGTTGTCGGAGGTTATAGGGTTAATGTTGGAGCCTGGACTGCTGAAGAAGGAGTAGTTTTTCACAATGACAAGCTCAATGGTGGAAAGATTAAAGTTCGTGGCTTAGAGACATGGCATTTGTTGCTATTTGTACCAAATGCCCCTGTATTTTTTCTCCCCACCAAAATGTAACTTGTCATGGTTTAATGTTTTCTGTGTCGCAGCAATCTAGATGTATTTATGTGAAACAGTTGAACTTAAAATCTCTGTGTGCTCCCATGATTTGGCTCACACCTGCAATTTACCTAAAAATGAAATCTGCAAAAGTAAGATGAATTACTGGTATTTCAGTAACATATTTTATTCAAATACTTATTTTGTTTATGAAGATGATCGAATGAGACAAATGATAAACTTTATTTAAGACACTGGTTCCAGAGAAAAGTGGGAAAAGCAATTCATTAAATGTCATTAAAAGATGGCATAAACAATCATAAGCTACAAGTGAGAGTTTTAGTTTTAACCCTGAGCCCCTGAGAGAGCCTCTGTGTTTTTTTTTCATATGTCCATAGCAGTTTTGTTGTTATATGGTGTCTATTTAAAAACGATGGTACTCAACCATTATGCAAGCTTGACAGTGTCTATGTAGCCATATTGCCGTATCTTCTAATGGCACTACAGGTGCATCTGTATGTCCCTAGGTACACTGTAGGTATTTTGGCCTTATGATGAACAGCACAAATGGATGATTCCTTTCCATATGTCAGTAACTTGACAACACTCAACGAAAGCTGACTTTAAGAATAAACTCCATACTAGCGCAAGGACTGTTTAACTATCTACTATAACAGGGTACACAATGGGTTATGTCTGTGAACCTTCATTCCAACAATATATATAATCTAGACGTTTGCACTGATAAAGTGATGTTTGTGAAGTTTCATTTGTCTCTTGCTGTACCTGGGGCTATTTATAGACCTTTCCTTGGAACTGTTTGACTTTCCTTGAATAATATTCTTCATGGCTCATAATCTGAGTATGCTTTAGGAGTGGAGTAGATGCTTTTGCCAAAGGCTATAACATGTACATGTGTTAGTGGCATTGAACTGTTTTGTTTTTTTGGTTTACTTGACTGAAATATTTTTTTGAAAACATAAACCAATACTAAAGAAGAATTACAGTGTAACTTATGGTACTAGATGCATTTCATTCGGACTAAATGCTTCAAATCAACCTTTTAGCAGCAGTTTTGTATTTTTTGTACAAACTTGTAAATACAATAACTTTTAAAATTGTTACAAAGGTTGTTGAATTGTTTCTTTTGTAAAAATGTTTTCAAAGTTTACATTAATTTCAAACCTTTGTATATTTTTGAGCTGTGCAACACTTTGTCTTGTATTTATTTTTTAGTAAACATTGTGGAAATCCCATAGTAAATCCTATCAAAGCCAACTGCCAGCACCACTGGTTGCTTAGCAAATGTGTATTAAAAAAAAGTCAAATAAATGTGACTGCTTTGAACATTACTCTTTATTTGTGTCAGTTGTGTTATTAATTGTTGTCTCCTGAGCAGACACAATATAAACCACCACATTTGTTTAAAGAGAGATTTATTTTGTAGTTTGTGGGATTTTGTCAGATTTGTTATTCACTCAATTTTTTCATCTTCTAAAATAGTTACATAAATCTTGAAGAACAATATTTCATGATCAGTTGTTGCAACTGATCATGAAATATCAATCAATAATAATAACCAATCAATAATAATAATTTGTTAATGGCTCTGATAACTACTTAGACCCCATATTCCTGGACTTATGTGGTCTTTCATCTTTTTAAGATAATTTGACATGACATGAGGTTTTCTGTCACAAAAACAAAGAGTTTGAGGTTCATGTCTGACTGCAGTGTGTGCTTTCTCTTCAAGCCTCTAGATGGCGACAACTCAGAACCTACAGCAGGGGTGTCCAATCATGTGCCATGGAGGGCCAAGTGTATGTTTTCATTCCAACCAAAGACTACAGCAGGTGATTTCACAGATTCATCCCTCCTCTCTGGTTGAGGGTGTGATAACCGGTCAAATCACCTGGTGTAGTGTTTGGTTGGAATGAAAACCTGCATACACTCGGCCCTCCATGGCACATGATTGGACACCCCTGACCTACAGCAACAACAGGATATAATACAATACAATACAATACAATACAATACAATAGAACAGAATAGTTTATTGTCCACACACAAAAATTTACCTTTGGCTTAGAAATAGACAAGATACAGCAAATACATAACCAAACATAGCAAGGACACATTCCACTTCATATTTACAAGAATTGCAGTTGCTGGTGAAGAATTGGTAGAGGTTGGTAGGTTACAAATTCAATAAGGAGTAAAGATACAAGCCTTGTTTGTAACTGGTGTAGCGAAGCAGCAATAACACATTAACAAGACACAGACTCATCTCTTGCTCTTAGATTCACATACAAGCCACTTATTTTCAGAGCAGTAGTGAACCAATTATATCAATTTTTTTGATTTTGTTACTCTGTCATCATCTCAACTTTTACATGTGTGTCTCTTTGAGGAAAAAATATCTTGTAATGCTAGATTACCAACTGGGCATAAGAGCATCCTGGGTCCCCAGATTGCCAAAAGCCCCAAAAGAATGGCAGCACCATGTTTGCACATAAATACATTTGCAACATCTCATTAAGTAGAATGAAGTGTCCCTGATGATGTTCATGACGCTGTGAGCCAAGAGCACATATACTTCCATCTCTGCTGTATCATTTTAAGATGCTTCCAGATTGTTTTGATCTTGCAGCTGATGTCTTGTTGTCACCCGGATGCATGATGTACAGGGTCAAATGGAGGTTTTGAGAGTGTTTTGATACAGAAAATCAGACACCATTATGGCACTGACTTCAAATGTACACTAGAGGGTGTTCTTCACAGAGGACTCCACAGAAGAATATGCATTGAGTAACTTAATGCAAAATAACGGCGAATAACATTTAATTGCAACTAAATTAGCCGGCCGTTCATGAAAAACTGGCTTTACTGAGAGAAATAAGACCTTGTAATGGAGGCTGAACAGGTCCCACTGCGACTACTGCATCAAAAGAAGCAAACAACAGACAGCCCTCCAACTCAAAGCTTAGTTGTAGCAATCATCGTTATCGTGCATTTTTGTCCATCACTTCAAGTTCTTGGTCCAGTTATAAAATCAGTGTGGATTCTCTTTGTTGGTCTGGTTAATGTCGGCTGGGTTTGTTATGGACAAAAATGCCTTGTTCTCAGTGCATGTTAACTGGGCTGAGATTGTGAGTGAAGAAAAAAGGCAAACAAAGCCCTGGACTGTTTGGTATCCCATGTGGGTACCCATCAAAGGGCATACTGACCATGAACCCAGACCTTGATTAACATCGGAGAGAAGATGGCTTGGCATGGGTTGTAGGTGGTGTAGAAATCAAGCATTTCTTGTGTTAAGAGGAAGATATCTAAAAACAGATAACAACCTTGTCTGCATCCCCCACTGGTTTGTTAGTCCATGAACGATTTGCTCAGTTTTCATAATCATGCACATTATGTGAGAGATATCTTTCTTTTAGTATTTGATTGTTTGTCTATTTCTGCTTTAGGGCAGTTGTTGTATGTGCCCCATGAGTGAAACTGTGTCAAGTATAATTTTAAACAGGGTCATATGCCCTCTGGGTCCAAAAACAATACAGTAGTTTTTGCTAGCTTCAATTTAGGTCTTCAAAGCAAATGTCAGCCTACCATGACCTATCTTTGTCTGATTATTAAACACAATTTTCAAGAACAAAGAAAATATGTGTGGAAAATCATATTAAAGACCTTGAATGTGAACTGCCAGGGGAAAAGCTCATTCACTGCAGATGTTGCCAGCACTACTAATGCAATGAGCAAAACAAAGGCTGCAGGGGACTGATGTAAATATAAGAAGTAGTATTTGTAATTGTAGCTTGCTCAAAAACTGAGGATTTTTCAGCGGTCTAGCCTGATGTCTGCATTCAATTTATACGTGAGGGGACTGGGGGGCGAAGGTGGGGGTGTGATCTAAATGCAGGGTCATTCAGCCTTGACATCCATGTGAATCCCTTGCTTCTTTGCTCACTGACTTATCATTAACTTACAGTATTGGTTATGCATTTGTGTTGCCAATGCAGTGACATAAGTTTACAAACAGAAGTGTACCATTAACATTACTAGAAAATAGAAGAAGAAAGAAGATTTGAAGTTGTGATGGCATCAGATGCTCCACAGAGGATGAATAGGGAAGCATAGTCAAGATGACCATGGGAGCAGCTGGACAGGGTTTCTTTCTGCAGCGCTACAATAGAATAATCTTCATTTTCGTATGTAATAATGCTCATAAATATTGAATGGAGTGCGCTACACCAAAAGAATAACACGTGAATTCTTAAACTGAGCTGCATTTCCACATGTGAAACAAATGCTTATTTGATTATAGCCCTGGTGGGGGAGGGATACTGAGAGGTAACCACACCAAAGTCTCCATGCCACCAGGGTACACTGGGAGGCTCATTATAGTGCATTAAACAGCCTCCCCATGGAACAATGAGAGGCCCGGGCCCCGAGGCAGAGCCCTAGGCTGGCTGGAACTGATATGGAAACCCTTGGGATCCTGCTCACCCAGGCCTGTCACCATCAGTCTCTCATGTACAGCTGCCTCACCGCCAACTCCATTCTTCTCTGCTCCTGTCATCAGTCAATCACCAACCATCCATGGACTGTGCTGTAGCCTAATGCTGTATAAAGGCCTGTCCACCGGCCCAACATGATTAACAAATAAACGCGATAACGGAAACGATTAAAATGAAGAAGTTGGTTTAAAATATTGGCCGATGTGTCTTTCTATCTTCAACAAAAAATAACTACGTATTCCAATACATTTCTAACGTGTCTATGGTATTTAGTTTATGGCAGCCTGATCGTATTTTGGGGTATGGCTTTTGTATCACTATAGTATCTTATAGGGACTTTGCTGTATCTGTTCTTAAATTATACCGCTACCACATTTGTTTTTCATTATGGCAGACTACCAGCTGAGCTTTGGCCGTCGCATGGGATTTGACCAAATTATAAAAGGATGTAATGGCTCACACATCAGACAAGATGAAACCACGGCCGCTTGTGTTTTTTCCTCCTCCTCAGTCAAGCCGGACCAGGGGAGGAGGGAGGACCCGCTGCGTGCGCAGCTTCACCTCCAGACCGGAGTCGCTACAACCGGACGGCGACGAGGAGATAAAAGCCGTATCTATTTATTAATCAATATTACAAGTCTCATGCTATTCGCTTCTGCTTGAGAGAGACTGGTCGGTTCGGAAAGCTTCTGCTGCGGACGTCCGCTTGAGGTAAAAACTGGTGTTGGCAGCGAAATAGGCATTTATTTATTTTATGGGAGCGATTGCATTGAAGGAAAAGGTCCTCAGATGAACCAGGGTAAGCCTTGCCAGTTTTACGTCGCTTGTATACTCGAACATTAATTAATTTCACATTAGTACGTGAATTTAACCAGAATGTATTTACATCTTGGTACAGTCTCGATTATTAAAATGCACTTGAGCATTTTCTCCCATTGGAGAGCCTATTGGCGCAGCTAGCTCAATACAATCTACTGTATTCGTGAATAACGTGCAGGATGTCAGATCGAGCTGTTTTTATAACAGACCAGGCGAAAAGAAACTTTTAACATTCTATAATTTATCACCAGGAAGCGTAGCGTAACATTATTGTTTTTGAAGCGGTGTAGCCTCCTAATGCACCTACTTCATGTTATTACCGTGTGATGTGTGTGGAGACATGCGCACACACACAATCAAAATAGCGCACAACCTCCTTCGTTTTCGTGGCTAATGGTGGGCTACGGGGCCAAACACACAGTTACCGAGCTTATAATGAATGACCACGGCTGCCTGAGAGGGAGGCGGTAGCATTGCGATTGCATTTAAGGAAAATGTCCTTAGCTGATCCCATCAACGACCAAATAACGTTATTCGGTGTGAGTCAGGGGCCTGTTGCAGTGGCCTTGCCTTCACTAGCAGCCCATGGAGCTGTCTGTGTTGGTCTGCTGTCACAAAAGGCTACAGAGCTGAGCAAGAAATGACAGAAATGTTAGAGGTAGGTATGGATTTTAGTATTGGTGTGAAGTCTGATAACCATCTATAACATTGTAAAGATGCATCTTCATGTATATCTTGATCACATGACAGGATAATATCATACGGGCTCTCTTGAGGTAAAAGGGGGCCTTTATTTACAGCATTCTTACTTTTCAGTGTGCCATGCAATCACCTAGTAGCCCATGTTGTTATGTGGTTGAGAGTAATGCACTTTATACCTCATGGTATAACCCGTTGTTATAAATGCATTTTTAAGTTGAAATATCCTAATTTCACCATTTGAGTAAAATATTTCAAGTGCCAGATCGGATTGTTCTTAATTATAAAAGAATGATGTTATTAGCCTACATCCAGAAGGCTTGAGCGGTAGCTGATCAGATAGAAAAGATCCTGAAAACGACACACACAAGTCCAGTCTGATGCCTCAGTCTAAGGATGTGACGCTCATGAAGAGGCTCTGCGTGTCTCTCTAATGAGAAGTAATTGGCTATTGGAGCAGAGGGGTGTGGAGGAGGGTGACCTTTAGATCATCTGCCATGCTCCACCCCTGGTTCTTTGTTCCTTCTGGACAAAAGTTTCATCTTCTAACTTCTAACTACAGAAGTGTGTGTACAGCTCGTTGATGAATTAGTTCTGTACGAGTACTGTATGTATGAGTACTGTGTGACAGCGAGGTAATAACAAGGAAGGAGGATAGCCCTTATCATGTTGTTTCTCTTTGACTTTCAGACAGTGCAGTTTAGTGTAGTGTGAAATTATTACCAAGGCTTGTTGTTGTTGTTTTCTCCCGACTATTGACTTAGTATGGCGCACATTCCATCGATGAGGCACAAAAAGAAAATGTGGAAATCATTACAGTAAACGTGACAGGGGAGGGATTTCACTTGGCTCTCTGTCAGGTTCAGCGTTCTTCTCGGGGCTTGCCTATTTACCCAATTAGCTGTTACTGGGTGTTCTTGCCCTAAACCCAATCTCCACTATTGAATTTTAGTGAACACAAACCTCTCACAGTTGATGTGAGAGAGTTCAGAATGGCAGAGATTGAAAAAAAGGACACCGTGACTTCGCTGGTCATAACAATGTTGTTTAAAAGACATGAAAAGGTCTTATCAACGACAAGCTCGCATGTTTGTGTTGTGAGATTCTTACATTGCCTCATATTTAATGGCACTGGTGATTATTTTAACAACTAGATCCCCGACTTCTTTCCACTTCAGGAAATGAGATTTATAATGGTTAACCTAAAACCAACTAGGTAAATAGAGTCACATTTGAATTTATACTGCCATTCACATGATGTGCCCTGGTACATTTTGTTGTGTGTGTGTGTGTGTGTTCACTAAGCCAGTTTAAGAGGTGTTAGTGTTTAGTCAGAGGAGCTAGTAGCAGTTCATCCACAGGGACCACAGGGAAATGAGGGAAATGAGTTATGTAAGCAGATTCCAACTAGACGTAAAGAAGAACAACCCAGGACATGCACTCAGTTGACTGGGTCTCCATAGCACTGGTGCTCAGCCATTTCAGAGTTGTGACACATCAGAGACCCACAGCACACCAAGTTCTTAATTTGGACATGCCTCAGAAAGCCTTGTATGCAAGGAAAGTCTGGACAGGGCCTAGTATAAATTAATCAAACGTAACATGTAATCATTAACTGGTGTAGCTGAAATGTATTGATGTTTATGTGATATCTTTCTTTACATTTGAACGTAGCCTCAAGGCTCAAGTAAAGTTTTTTCCAGGACAAGAGTCAATAATTTGAAAAAATATAACAGGAAATAACACAGATAAAGATGAACATTAACCAAGACTTCCCTCGTTAAACTTCCTTTTTCTGCCTATCTGCAGATTTAGACATTGTACTCACATAACTCAAGAGAAGAGGGGGTAGAGCAGTGAGCCATGAACTGCTGTGTTGGTGGGGGGAGACAACATGTCACCTTGTTAGCGATTATTACCTAGCATCAGATCACCTGATCTGTGCAATGCTTATTAATTATACGTTTATTGCTTCTCCTGAAACAGTAATGTTGTATATTTAAAATTAAAAAACTATAAAATTGTATTATAATTTCACCCCTAAAGTAAGTGGAAAATTAAGAGGACTTCTGAGATTTTGAAAAGCTGGGGTATTTTATTTATGTCAAGTGTCAGCATTTGGGCCAAACCATTGCAGTCTCTGACAGTAGGGGAGTTGTAACACAGCCAAGAAAGACTTTCAAATTGGTCAGTGAGGCTTCACTGTGTCACAGACCTCATGGCCACGTTATCAAGCAGGAAATGTCTTGCCTCGAACTTCCTGGAATGCAATAGCACTGCAACATCAAAACAGTGGAGTAATGACAAAAGAATCCAAAATCTTTATTTCCCATTGGAAAATTTCATTTGGGATATTATACCCAATCTGTTCTCTGTTCACTGTTCTTCAAGAAAATGATCTGTTGCAACAGCCTTGTGGCAAAGACAGTATTCTTGTTCATAGATGCTTTTGAAAAGAGCATTTGTTTGTGTGTGTGTGTGTGTGTGTGTGTGTGTGTGTGTGAGAGAGAGAGAGAGAGAGAGAGAGAAAGATCAACAGAGAGAGGTTGACAGAAAGAGATAGGGAGGGAGGGTGTGTGTGTGTGTGTGTGTGTGTGTGTGTGTGTGTGTGTGTGTGTGTGTGTGTGTGTGTGTGTGTGTGTGTAAATTCCCGTGGCAACAATTTGGCCTAGTATTTATTGTGGGGCCTGCCATCCCATGACTTGAGACTACCACATGAGGACAAAGCAGCATGTGTGGTATGTAAGCCTATTACATGCATATAGACAACCATGACCTTCTTGGGCATCATTCAGTGAACACACACCTTCCTCTTTGAAACCCTGGCTGCCTCTAGACTGTGCAAAGACTGGAAGGGTGTGAGCACAGAGGCTTCAGCCTATAAATACACACAGGCTTTTATTGGGCTCTTGCAGAGTATGTTTAAGCATGTTTTCCTATTCCCAGGTGCAGACTTCCGAGACCTTTCCCGTGTGTCAAATGGCAACAAGGTGCTCGGCCAGCCGTCTGGCTCTAGAATCCTCCCTGTAATCCATCAGATCCCTGTTACAATGTCTCATCTATGTTACAGAACAATATAAAACCAGCCCGGGGGGTAAAGCGCTCCTCCTCACTGCTCGGTGAGGCAACCCAACACCACATGAAGGCTATTTAGTCAAAAAAATGTGTTATGCTTTTGCTAGCAAATTGGAATACCATGTGTACATTAATTAATTAATTAATTAACAATTAACAATTAAATTCGTTTTTTTTGCTTAAAAGATAGTGCGTGCTTTACATCTTTTACACTATGCTTTAGAATTAAAGCAGCTTGCTTTAAGTCTCCTGTTCCCATGTATTGAACATTATCCTTGGTGTTTCAATGTGTATGAATAATTGACCTTGCTGGCATTGTAAGCAAAGCCCCCTAGGGACATTTTATCACTACAGATGGATGAGGGTTGACAGCCATTGCAGGGTGGGACATGTGTTGTCTGGAGGTGTCATGCAGTGAATTGAGAAGGCAAAGTCAGGCAAAAGGCAAAGAAGACTTATAAAAGCATAACAACTTCTGAAATGCTGTCCTGCAGGGTGCCGTATTACAACATCATCTAGAGTATATATAGTAAAAACAGACAGACAGACAGACAGACAGACAGATAGATAGATAGATAGATAGATAGATAGATAGATAGATAGATAGATAGATAGATAGATAGATAGATAGATAGATAGATAGATAGATAGATAGATAGATAGATAGATAGATAGATAGATAGATAGATAGATAGATCAAAATTGGCAGCATTCATTATCTCCTAATAAAATTGTTCTGATAAACTGGGTCATCTCTTCCAATGCAGCATTTTCCATGTATGGCTTCGGGCTCCTTGGCCTTGCAAATGAAAAGCTTCCCTACATTCAGCTGCGTATGGCTTATTACCCCAGGCTTAACCTCTTCAACTGGAGTCTTAAACCACAGGAGAAGAGTGGAGGAGGGGAGGAATGGAATGGGCAAAGGAAAAAGCCCTCTCTACAATATTCTGTAATCAGAAAAAGGCAGGCAGTATAATGCAGTGATTTGCTGCACCTTACCAACACCACTTGTGTTCGTGGATGTTGGTGTTTTAGTCTTATATTTTATGAGAAATTGAGAAATTGAGAAAATTACAGGGTGTCTACAGGTCCTTAAAAAACCTTAAATCCAGGTCTTAGTTTTTCACCATGCAATGAGGTGAAAAAGGTTACTTTTACTTAATAAGGTCTAAAAAGTCTTTTGGCTTTCTGAAACGTGCAGCGTTATTCTATAACATCAAAGTGTTAACTTAGTTTTAATAGAATAGAATTTTATATCCTCCTCTAAAGCTCTTTTTTATCATTTGTTATATTCCTACTGGCATGTAGAGTAGATGTTTACTTTGAGGGAATTGTCTGTTAGTGTAAGAAATTCTAATATTTGTCTTTTAACTTCCAACCTGTCTATAACTATGTAACATGCCAGACTAGGTAGTGTTCACCATATGATTTGTCATTACAATAGGTGGGGATAACTTTGGCTCTGGGATGCAGTAATGATCCCAGTCCTATCCCTTATATCAGTTTCCATTCCCTGTGTCATTTAACAATTGAAACTCTCATTTGGTTACTCTTATGATGATATACCATATTAACTCATTGAACTGTAATTCCCCTGTATTCATTTGTTTGGGGTAAACAAGAAGGCCTGCTGATAAATTGTAAGTGTGTATATTTTTCCAGGAGTGGAAAAAATGTTCCAGCAGTGAGGAGCCACTGCTGCTGAATGAATGTAGTGAAACGCAGGTGCTAGTTAATGGATGTACTCAATGTTGAATCACTTTAGTGCAAAGGCCATTACAAATGAACTATTTTATACAATATGTTGTAGTTCTGTTTTGAATTAAAAAAAACTCTACTAAGTATATACAATTAATTAATTTCCCCACTGAGGCTTTAGGCCATGCTATGTTCTCATGAGTTGTATGAAACACAACATGGAGTTAAGTGTCCTCCAGATGACATGGAGGACAAATTCCTATTCATTAACTCAAAAACTAAAGGAATGTGTTTCTGTGTGTCTATTTTGGGATATGTGTGAGATTATCCTTATAATAAATGAAGTTTGTTTTTCAGTTAGAAAGTTAGAAAATTCAGTTCAGTTATCCATTTGTGAAGCTGACTGACATTCAACATTCTGTTTCCTGTTTCAGAGCTACAAGCTAGAAGAATAATGGATGTGACCTGTCACTAGCACTTAATGAAGATTTTCATTGACTTCAAAGTAGATTATGGAGGGCAATGATAATGTGTCCATAACTATGGCACACCCCCAGACTGAGGTGTGTAACACTGAGGTGGGAGGAGGAGAAATCACTGGCAAAGTGAAGAATGGAGTAAATCCAGTCACTCTCACTGATTCGTGGGATGTTGGTGCGACAGGACTGACCAAGGCAGGGCTCCCTCCCCTGGTTGAGACTCCAGCACCTTCAGTGGTGAACCCAACTACTGAATCATCAGGAGGGGTGGCACTGAAGGTAGCCACAACTGTACTACATCCAATCTGCCTTGGGGAGAGTCCATTGATGCTTCCCATTCACCTCCAGATGGCTGGAGCAGCTGGGCCTCAGCTTGGCCAAATGGGGGCACCACCATACTTCCTAACAAGCCAAGGCCCAGTTTCACTGCCCCTGGTCTTGGATCAGCAGGTCCTCCAGCACCTGGGTCCTTCTGTAATTCCCCAGACCACCAACTGTCCAGCCTTGCCAATCCAGAACAACGTCTTATGTCAGAATGGTTCTTTGGCAGCTGGTTTGCCTCCAGTTGTGGACCAGAAGTCTGCAGGACAAGCACAGGAGTCTAACCTGCTTTCTCTCCTTCAGAACCCAGCTTTTGCAGCCATCTTGCAGGACCTTTTCCCTTCCCAGGCAAATTCCTCATCCTGTCAGTCACCAGGTTCTGTGCCAACAGATCCATTTACCTCCACCTTCTTTCCTCTTCCTCCACTGTCACATCCCTATACCTCCCCTATGGCCCCTCTTGTCCCTCCAGCCACCCTTCTAGTCCCCTATCCTGTTGTCATTCCTCTGCCTGTGCCTCTCCCCATCCCCCTTCCCATCCCCATTCCTATCCCTCAGACTGAGGACTCAAAGGGGAACCTGCCAAAACCAGTTTGCACTGTGAGTAAAAGCACTCAGACTTATCCAAAAGATACTACCTCTCCTCCTTTGTCTCTGAGCAGATTTTTGTCATCATCTCATCCACAAAATGTTTCCCCATCCTCACTCCCTGTGGCTGAAGGAGAGGTGCTAGATCTTTCCCTCAGAACATGCCCAGTTGAACCAAAACAGGAATACCCCTGTCCGCAGGACAATGTGCTTGACTTGTCAGTAGCTGGTGTGAGGAAGAAGTGTATTCAGTCATGTGGCTCCAGTGGGTCACCAGGAAGTGAGAGAGAGTTTGCTTTCCAATCTAGTCAAGATACTACTGGTACTGCCTTGTCTCTAGGTGTTTTGCGACCAGTTGAGTGCACCCAGAGTTTAGATTCCAAACTCCTGAGCAGTCTAGCTTCTCTGGAGTTCAGTCGGCAGCATAAGTGGGTGGTTGACAGTAGTGCCAGTGGGTCTAGTTCCCTGGGTCAGGGGGCATCTCTCAGTGGAGCAGGAAACCTTGAGATAGTCAGCACCTCGCAGACAGCCAAGGTCATTGTTTCTGTGAAGGATGCAATTCCTGCCATCCTCTGTGGAAAAATCAAAGGCCTGTCTGGGGTATCTACGAAGAACTTTTCCATCAAACGGGATGGCAGCCAGGGGGCATCTCTGCAACAGCTGTATGGAGCACCATCCAGGCCCCAAGGGGAGCAGCATGACCCTAATGACCCACTTAAAAAGGTCCCCAAAAACAGAGCCATCAAATTGAAGAAGGTCAGCTCACAGGAGATCCATTTTCTTCCCATTAAGAAGCAGAGACTAGCGGCATTGCTCCCCAGGAAGTGAAAGTGCTTGCCAGAGGGGGATTAATTGCTGGACCGCTCTCTGGTAAATACCTCTGGAGAGTACTGCTGTAACATAAAACACATGTGGGGACATTCTGTAATCAAACTCATATCTCCACTTAAGGCCGAGATTTAAGGTACATGTTGTATAAATTGAGGCTCATGAATGTGATAGTATGACACGGTAGTAACAGGACTCAGAAATGGTTACCCTTGCATTTTTATGAATCACTATGCTTTTTTTGTAATGCTACATGTACTCTACAGTGTTATACTGTTTATGTGTTTTTGAGTTTGGCAGCTGAATAGGCTCTCCATATGGCACTGGCGATTCTCTTTATAACTCCTAAAATGTTGAACTACACTTGACTCAATAATTACATTATTGAGGCAAGTTAATATAATTACAGTAAAGACACATGGGTTCCATTTATTAAGTGCACTGAAGACCATAAAACCTGATATTCCAGGTTCTCACCGTTACATTATCAGAGCATAGAAGTATGTAATGGCAGGACTTGACTGAGACTGTTAAAACATGTCCCATCATTGGAAATTGCTATATTCATCAGTAGCTCACTGAAGCGATGCGTATTTTTTTGATTGGTAGGGGTTTAGCATGGCATGTTAATAATGACTTTGCAGGGCTAGGGCCGCACTTTCATTAACTTAGAATGAATGTTTGGCAACAGATGTTATTCTTCAGTGTTTTGTTTAAAGGCAGGGAAAAGGGATTTCTTGATTGCTTTCACATTTAAACAGAACTTTCGTCAATGGACCGGTCCAAAGAAAATGAAAGGATTTCTGGAAACCACTTTTTTGGTTACTGGAGAAAAAAACAGCCTTTTTTATTCAACAGTGTTTCAGAATACAAGTCAAGATTATTGATGGTGTATCACACAATCACAAAGCCAAAGCTAAAGAAACAACCAAGTGTGCAAAACACTAGGACACCAGCTCTTTCCACTCACTAGGTGAATGTAGGTGAATGCTATGATACCATATTGATTTCACCAGGTAAATCCACCTAAATTGTGAAGGGGAGATGTAGTTGAAGGGGAGGAGACAGGTTAAAGAAGGATATTAGATAATTGAGACATGGTTTGGCCAAAACTATTATGAATGAGGTTGACCTCATATTTTGTACACTCAGTGTACATAAAGAATTTCCTTCAAATTACAACTATCACAAATAATTTGCTCCACCCATTCTTTCAGTTGTGAAAGAATATCCATTTTTTGGTTGCAGTGAGAGAACATATATTTATGTGAAGTGTTAAATAATAATAGAATTGCTGTTTGTAAAACCCTTAGAAAAACTCCATCTCCCCTTTACCAAATTTGTCTTTTGTGTAAAACATTTGTTCCAAGTGGTTTGATGTCATTTTGATTATTTTCTTAGAACATGGTGTTTTTCTATCCCATGCTTATGATCAGAGTTGTGAATGTGAGAGTATTGTTGTGTGTCAGTTTATTTATCCTATTGAGTGCACTTTGTCATAGTTTAGTTAAAAAAGATACAGGGTGCCCTACCTACCCTACTAAAACAAATTGTGTTGCCCTATTGTGATTAGATCATTAATTACATCTGTGAATGACATGCAACAAAATTTATAAATCTGGTGACTAATCCTTTTCTTATTACAAAGAATTACAACATACTGTGTTCTCACAACAGCTAATGTAACTCTAATGTAACAGCCAAATGGCAGACTGTCCTCTTGAATAGTGTACAATGCATACTGGGGAGCTTTTGACCAGTTCCTTAACAGTTACATCTTATTCTGAATCATGTCATCACTCCATCCTGCAGGCACCTCTTTGTATAGTCAGTCTTTTTTTTAGTGTGGGTTGTCCCCAAAATTAAGTTGTTTGATTCAGGTTGTGGACTAACTGATCAGTTTTTTTGTAGAGGATTTCATCCTAATTTATTCCTTGTACATCTCTATTTATAATGTGTATATATGGTCAGTTAGGAGAACACCTAGGAGAACATCTTGCCCAAACAGCTTCTTTTCTAACGGTCAGTCACATTAAGCACTTTTTGCTTCTGGATACTCAACTAGCATTTTAATTAAGATGTCAGTAAAGTAACACGTCAGTTGAAATGTGTTGGCAGTTGAGTGTTGTATTGTATGTGTAGTTACTTTTTATATGGCAGTGAAGTAAAAGCCCCAAGGCCTAAACGTGCTTCTCTTGCTTGCCTTGACAAGACTGTCCATCTTAATTTAAGGGTAATATATCACCAGAAGAATCAATAAGCTTGACTTCATGCAACTGGTTTGAAATCAGTGAGAATTAATACATATTCTAATGTCAAAATTAGTTAAATTGAGGAGTCTAGGGGCCCTCGGCTATAAGAAGATATTTTTAGCCAAAAAGTTACATCCAGCAAAAGGTTCAAGTAGCATTGAAATATTTGAGAATTTGGCAACCAGTTAGGATTTGTTAACCATGCTAATCAAAGTCAGTTGGAGACAAAACCAATTGATTGGAATCAAATGAAAGTCCTTCCAAAAGCCCATTAGGTATTTTTACTCTTTCTACAATTTCATGTGGAAAATGGAACAGCTTGCATCCAGTTTTGAGGGAAATATTTTGGCTCTTGCACTCCTATCAAATAGCCTACGAGCAGGAGGTTGTTGACAATCTCTGACTAAAACTGGGCCAATGGCCAGCTGCCTCTACAGGATATTCAAGTAGGCTTTTTCACAATGCTTAAAGTTTGTATGTAAACATGTCTACAAAAAAGTATCCTTGAATGCCAGGATACTTTAGTTCACCATGTTGAAACAGGGCTATCCAGTACAAGCAAAATCCTTCAGTAAGTACTGCCAACAGTAACGATGCTACTGTATATTGTAGCATGCAATGTGAAAGATGTAAACATGTTACATGACAGCTTCAACATACATTCAAACCATACTGATGCACAAATGTACTCCTGTCTACAATTGTTGTCCATGATTAGTCAATTTAACCATTGCTCAGGAAATACAGCATAATAGCTCATTTTTTGCTCTATTTGGGAGTATTCTCACAATTCCTACTCACTCAACCCTGGAAAGCTGTGTAAACCTCTTGTGTTTTCAGTATATTGACATTGGAGATGTTGGAAATGTAATTACTAAACCATATTAAATTCAGCATACTGAAAAAGCCTACTGATTAAGAGGTACTACAGAAATTGGACATAATATGGGTTAGTGAGAACACCAGTAGTGCAGGTTTTATAGATCTGAAGAAGCAGGTCCTCCCTGGTACAACTTATATTAGGACAATTTGGGGATTTTAGATGTCCTGAAGAGAGTCTGTTTGTGATCAATAACAACCTTTCTTAAAATCCTCAAATTGTCTTCAAATTGTTTTGACAATTTCTTGTCACAACTACATTTTTCATCTTTAGACATATCACAAATTTAGGCCTGGCTTGTATTCTTAATTTTGTGCTAAGTGTTACAGAGACTGATGGCAGGAATTTAATGATGGAAATAATTGTCTTTTCAGGTGGTTCTTGTATATTTTCTTCTACATTGTAGTATGTATTGTGCAAAGCTTTCATTTTATATGCATTGGGTATCTGATTACCTGGAGTTTTTCTAAATCATCAATGGATTACATGTTTTGTAAGTAATGTTGGTGAATTAAAATAAAATAATTGAAACTTTCTTTCAATCTTTTTTCATCGTGAAAATACATTAGACTTAGATATAGTTTAACCAAATGTATTCTTATCAGAGACAACACACATAGAGTTTTGCTTTTGGTAGATTTATAAAATAGAAAATACACAACATTATGAACACAATACATATTGTTTTTCTGGTGTGGCATAATGAACAAGTGACTTTTTGCAACACATTTTTCAAGTACTTTAAGAAGATGCAAGGGGGAAATCAACAGCACTTTGATTCTGTGTTGAACATCATATGGCACAACAAGTAATTTAATTCAGGGAATAACAAAAGAACAATTTTGTTAAGTATATTATACCAAAACAGTATGCTACAAAAGCTTGTACTAACAAAGACCACATAAACCTGAGAAATGCCATAAGTAAAGCAAGGCAAAGTCTATTACTGGGGTATTTTAACTAAGAGCGCTGCATTAAGTATTAAAAAGCAGTATGAAATACATTGTCTGAAATATTCACCACATCCCCGACCCATTATCTTCACATTTCTAACTTATATATGATTTCCTTAAAATATTTAGTTCTCTACAAAATGTACATTCTGTTGCTGATATTCATGGTTAAACCCATAAAACTGTACATATCTGTTTTCATTGCTAACAGTGATTGTAACGGTCAAAGTGACAACATTGAGGTTGGAAGTGGACCAACAAGCTCAAATGTTTAGAATTGATATAAATATTACATCAAAACAAAACATATAAAGCCCTTAAAAATGTCATATTTGCACTTCCATAACAATCTGTCCATTGAAATAAATAAAGTAAGTTGATTCAGAGCCTGGGGCAATTCTGTTGATAAAAACTGGAGAGAGACGATGTCTCGACATGAATACAACCAGTAGGGGGCAATCAAACTCATGGCCGACTAAGACACCACCATAAAGCATGCCATTCACATCCAGCATGCCAACAGCATAAAGGACACAGCAGTTATTGATTCTGCAGGACACTCATGGGAAGCTTGAGGTTCAAGCAGAATAGTTAGAGTAGAATATGATCACTTTATAGTTGATTTACTGGCAATGGTCAAGCAAAGTAAAATTTCTATCATTCTATGAAAGAAATGGAATGAATTAGCATGGGCAATCCTTGGACAGGCAGCTACCCCCAAAATTCAGGCATAGTTGTGAATAAACAAGAACTGACAACAACAGCTATACAATAGAGCAGAAGAGAAGGGGCCAGAATTCTCATAAGAATCAGGAAGAACATCTGATGGATTAATCTTAGTACAGACCCTTCCTTATTAACTGGAATCTCAACAATAATAAAAACATTATATAAGAAGAAACATTCTCCATCTTTGGGGATCCGAAACCAGGATCAAAAGATTTCATCTCCATAAAAAAGTCTGTCCTTATATGCACATGTGCTATGCAATGTAAACACTACAGGGATTATCTTCCTTTGGGATTTCATGAAGTCAATGGCGTCTATTACACTTGAACAGCTTTTTGTTCACTGATGAGGGGATGAGGTAATGTGTCAGCAACGCACGGCACACTTCTCCACTCTGCAAGTCAAAATGAAGTTGTAACATCTATCGAGTCCTCTCTGGGTGGAGTCTGGAGTAACATGTAACCCTTACATGCCCCACAAGTCATTTGGTGTAATATGCTGAGTTCACATGTTGGCCCTTTCAGCAGTTGTTGCCCATGGGTCTGGCAGGGATAGGACTGTGCTGGGCCCTGCTACAGTTTGCCCTGTTTCAACCTCTCTATGTGATGGCACAACTTTAGTGCAGGCCCTAGTTTGAGGCCCATGTACTTCATGACCATGTCGCTCCGCAGCAGCATCAGGGCTTTTCCATCAATCTCCTGTGTAAATAAAGAAGGAGACTAAGTATCTTAAGAACACATACTCAATGAACCAGTTTCTCTACTGCAGCTAAAACTGATGCATAGGCTCTTGAACAAACAACTTGGGATTTTTAGCTCAATGGGAAGAGCAGGGTTTGATTCCCTCTAGGGCAACCTACATGAAAACATATAAGCACTTATGATACTGTTAGCAAAGTTCACTTACGTGTTTTCTGAATAATTCAGCATGTGGAGCTAATGCTGAAGGGTCGGCATCCCTCACAAATTGCATCACCTCCTCAATCGACCAGGAGGAGGGGCTTTTACTGGGCACCTGAAGACTCTCCCGGTCAGCAGACAGGGCCTCAGGGCCGGTGGTAGAGCTGGCCGCTACAAACAGAGAGCAGACATATTGACCATCTGAGACAGTGAATGACACATACAATTGTTTCGAAGGAGAGATAACCAACTATTTGTATCCTAGCCCCAAATCCTCTATATTCTAAAGCTTCATTTTAGCTACCACATCTACTGAGTGACATAGTCAATCCTGATACACTTTTTGATTGGCAATGCTACTGCAACAAAAAGTGATTATTGTTGCCTCTTCTTATTGTCTACATTCTCATGTCAGCTAAAGAGACATATTTGTTATAAGAAACATTGGAATCTGTAAATTCACCAGGAGATGACAGTTCAGCAAAGTGCTGAAGGAGTCTTAGTGTTATACCTTCAACACGTCTGAGTGGTTGTGTGGAGGTGAGTTCTGCAGGGTTAGAGGAAACACGGCGCAGGGGTGTGCCATTGCCAGGGTAGTAAAGGCTACTGCCCTGGGAGTGGTACTCTGAGGAACTCCGCACTGCCTGGGGTCGAGGGGTCATGGAGTTGGAGGCTGAGTCCATGAAGCGCTGCTCCTTTATTAGGCCATTCTCTCCATGGGGCAGGGTCTCTGCTGGAGAGCAAAAGACAATATACATTCAAAAGACATCCATCATTTAAAATGCTTACATAATACACTATAATCCACCTTTGAGACCTTCCAACACATATCCATGTAATGAAAGTGATGATAAATTGAAATGTGATGTATCCACACCATCCATGTTCAGCAAGCTTTGCTGCTTTTGTTTGTTTTGTGCCAAGAGCGGTTTTATGTTGCATTACGTTGAGCAGGAGAGGGAGCAAACACCTCTAACACAGCAAAATGCACTATGTATTTTACTCTATTTTACTGCTGATGCTGTAGCACAGAGCTAGCCTGGGCCTTTATGGAGCTGGGATTTATATCTGATAGAATGACTGTTGGTATTTTGATAACCATGGATGCAGTTTGTCGACCAAATGTCCCCAAGGCTAATAAAGATTAGCTTGACTTCCAAAAGCATGCTAATGTAGTCTATTGGACTGAAACCTTAGTATTAAAATGAAAACTGCATTGAGCGAAGTGGGAAAACAAATGGGGGGGGTATTGAGTGATTAGAGATGTGACTGTATTACAACTAGAAAGACATCTGCAAACTGAGCTGTACCTTCTGAAGGGTGGGCCTCCGTACGCAAATGTTTGGGAGACAGAGGGGCTGCATATGGCGGAGAGACCCCAGAGAGACTCCTCTTACTCCCCCGGCCCAGAGACGGCACCTCCAATGCCTCTTCTTTCACTGGAACACAGAAACGAGGTAGAATTGATTATAACCAATGCCACTGACATATGACTATCAAATCTGTAATCTGAGAGTGAGAGCAAAGCAGCTGTGCACAAATATTCAATGCATGCCAAAATTTACTGAAGCTGAAGCAGATTATGGACAAAACCATATCACTTCCTGCTCTAACCAGAACTGATTGTTTGCACATCTATAGCAAGTCTGTTGACAATGAGGGCAAATATTATCTGAGTTCGGCTTCTGTCACACTTGTATAATAGCACTATCACATTTGAGCAATACATACACTCTACACTGTTTTTTCTAAAATTATTTTAATGACTTATCTCAATATTTAAAAAATAAAAAAAATAAAAAGTTAACAGTCAAATTATATTTGTTTTTTATGACCCATTCCTAGTAAATTCCAATATAATCAGGAAGAGAAAGGCAAGAGGCCAAGCAGAGCCTTTTTTCCTGGTACAGATGGGATTCCATTTCTCTTCCTGACAGATCAGTTATGCTAAATGAACATACTATATTACCTGACTTGGCCTTGTCATAGATGGTGTAGTGGCTAAATGGTTGGCTGCTGAACAGGTTGTCACATTGGAGGTGACGACACACAGTCTCCAAGAAGCGCAGCACAAAGGAAGCACTGGAAGCCATCGGTAGTTTCACTAGACGAACCCCGCCATCTGTTCTCACTGGGACGAAGGACAACACCTGTGTTATTGGTTGATCACTCTTCCATTGCAGAAAGTTAGGCTATAGCTATCTACTGAGAGTGCTTATTATTCAACTAGAAATGTTTTAAATATTATTGTAGTGGTAAAATATTTGTGAGTTACAATATACAAAAAATGAGAACATCTGGTGCTGGCTATGTGTTGTTACCTCTGACAACCTCCCCTCCTCCTGAGTGGGTTTGCAATGCACTGAGCAGGACTTTAGGCTGGTAAGCGCAGTCTATACATGACTGGACCACCTGCTGGAGCACAGCATTCACTGGCCCTGGACCAAAGTGGTCTGGCAGATGCTGCATCTGCTTCCTGTCCAGGTGGGGACCACAATTCCCATGCTTATTGACATACACACACACTGGAAACAAACACAAAAAGATACAAACTGAACAAATGTAATACTCTACTGATGGCCTTTCATTCAATACAGCCAATGCAATAGTACATTGTAGGCTGGAAAAATGTTTCATTAACATCCTTACCTGTTGAGACCACAGAGTTGAGGTTGGCAGGGCTTTCTTGTGGTACCTGGATGCTGGATAGCTGTGCTGTGCTCTGGGGAGCCTTGGGCTTTCTCTGAATGACACAAAACACTTATGATTGAACATTTCTAGAGCAAAGAGAATACGTAAAAAATATCCATCCAATGTTCAAATATCTGGGAGCATTAAAGTGTTCGTTTTTGACTTGAAATATAAAATTCAACAGGATCGCACCTTGCTCCCAGGTTTGGGGCCTCTCTTCTTGTGAGGCCTGGACACAAGTTGTGTGTTTTCTGGTGCTCTGCCGTTTTGGGAAGCAGCTGCCTCTGCCACAGCTTTGAGTAGGGCAATAGTCTCACTCTTCGGCCGACGCCCCCTTACCCCTTTCCTGACAGGTAGAGGGGGCAGGGGGTTGGGGAGCCTGTAGGGGGACTGCATGGAACGCCTGCTGGGCTTGGAGGGTGACGCAGAGAGAATCTGCAGGTTCTTTGACAGGGTGACTGTAACAACAGCATATGACAGAGCAACTGGCATGGAGAAAGTGGATGTGGCTATTCAAAACATGACCTTCTACACAAGAACCCATAAGACAATCCAATGTACTAAATGTCTTGTTATTTGGCACTGGGAGAACCACTTTGTTCGAGACAGCCATTGGTACCATAACAACATAACACAACAGAAGGCATTTTCATTAGTTGACTATAAAGGACTTCATTACTGGGGGAGGACTTTCTACAGAACAATGCCATATTAGCGTGTTCAAAAGGCTACACCACTATTTGCCAAGCTTTCTTAATACCATCCAATTTGAACAGAACCTCAATGCAGTCTCCTGTCAAACAACTACAGTGGATTTTTCTGCTAATTCAAACGACTCTTAAATGCACAGCTGCACTTCATGGTCAGTGCTTTGTAGAAACTCTCACAAGTGGGCTAGCTGCTAATAAAGAATGTGATCAATATTAATTATTTTACCATTTTTGTATGAAGCAGATCCTCCTAAGTTAATGAATTTAAATACCAAGAGCTGAAGTTCACAGACATGTAGTGGAAAGTAACAGAAAATACACAAATCAAAAACCATAAAAAGTCTTATGCAGCAAATTCAAATGCATAGAAGATTAACCACACTTTATTTTCAAAAAGGTTTTAAATAAGATTTTTCTGATCTACAGTGCAAACAAAGGGAGGGAAACACCATTCTAGCATCTCTCATTTTGAGGATGTATTGGTTCTCTATCCATGAGAAAAATGCCAAGCCAAGAATAGAAACCGAATAAAAGCGGAACTCACCGTGCTTGGGGAAAAAAATAACAACAACAAATAAGACTTTAAATGCTCACAGATGCCTGTACAGCAGCAGCTTTTTCCTCAGCTAGTGCACATTTCTGTTTCATCATATACTCAAGATTCCCCAACACTACCCATGCGTAGAAAGCTGAATATAAATTTTCCTACAAAATTCAGAGCAAACCCATAACAAAGCCCACACTGACAGAGGAGCCAGGGTAGGCAGACATAGACTGATTCACATTAGATGGGGGAGGAGTGGAGAGATGAAGGTGGAGGGGGCTGGGGCTGGGTAAAGGGGGGGATTACTTCTCTCCCTAAGCCCCTCCCAAGCTTTTTAGGGTGTGTTAGAGCTCCTACATGAGCAGGTAAAAAAAATAAGTAAACTAAAAGGACTCAAGCTAACAGGGGTGTAGCAACAGCCATATGCATATTTCATGTGTGTTTTTTTAGCTGACATAATATTACCCTCTCCATCCAGAGTTCTACACACAGACACGGTTCAGCTTCTGTCCTAGACTGGACTGTGTAGCTTTTATGTAAACATCATTTTTCCATGTAAACAGGTAGGATGTGAAGGACATAAATCCTCCTCCTTTACCCCTCCCCTCCCTCTTCTCCTAGCCTGTTCTCCATCTCTGACCTCACATCCTGTCTTTTTTTCCCCCCTCACTGACAGGACTCAGTGACAGGACTTCACCGTGTATCTGCAAAGCCTCACGTGCAATACATAGAAACATTTAGACGCTCCTGTCTCTCACCAAATTAAAATAAATTTAACACCTAAATGAAAATACAGTATATCAATCCCATAAATTTTGTTTAGGTTCAACTGTTATGCTGTTCCAATTGTTTTATGTTTTTTAGTAAATGCTATGAATGTAAATGCTGACTTTTGAGGGGTGGGGGGGTATAAAACTTTTTTAAAATGGAGCCGACATTTAACAGGCTCACATAAATCTAGAAGATCAAGCTGAAAATACCACATCATAGTTTTGTAAGAGTTTTCATGCAGAAACCAAATATAAAAAATGCTTGGGACTGGACTTAATTAAATCAAGACATCTTCAGAAATCACCCACTTTTTAAGTCATCAACCCACTGTCGATGTGGGCAACCAACCCCATTTGAAACTACCACTAAATGTAAAAGTAAACCCTGCACAGTGTTTACACAATAACAGTGTATACATTTCACTGCCTGGATACAGGTCTATATACTTTATTCTCTATGTTGGAATTAATACACAGTTTATGATTCTATGTTTGAGGTATAAAGTAAAACGTACAGGCATGGAAAATACAATCCAACATTTGTAATAGTTCCTCTCAACATCCATCCCCTGCAAAGCCTAAATACATGCTCCAGATAAACCCCTCTGCATGCAGTAAAAGGAACCAGCACCTTTGACCCAATTTAACCTTAATTTTGGGCCTGTTTGCCCTTTTTGCCCCTTACACCTGTCAGTGTCCCATCCTGGACCCTCCTAATGACAACACCAATTAAAACATTAACTAACCATTTGACCTACTTCTACTGACATTTTGTTGACATATTCAGTTCAGCTTGTCCTTCAAATTTGCCTGTGATCACCACACTGGGTATGTAATGATAAAGCTCTTAAACTAATTTGCAAGAGGGTGTGACCCATCACAAAATGTATTTTAACTCCAGTTGAGCCCAATCGTCATGAAGTTTGGCAAACCTCATTGCCAAGAGGTGACTGCAAGCAAATACTAGCAAATACTGTTTTTTCATTTTTGTCTAATTTTCCTGATGGTCCCTTTCTTGTACATAATCTTTAGGGCATTGCTCATTGTGTGGCTTTGCTGCTGTAATTCCTTATTTTCCTTTCATGAAATATCATGTGATGCTTGTCACATTTCACCATTTAATATGTCACCTTAAATGTTTTTAATTAAGAACTGATAAATTTATATTTATATTTATATGGTTATTAAGTAAACCTATAGTAACCTGTTAGGCTACTTATCTGGGACTTATCTGAGCCACATATCAATGTTTTTGCCTGAGAGGAACAAGTAAGCTAGTGATTAGAAAGAAATACACAAACTTAAGTTCCGTTTATGGATGGTAGCCTCAGGAAGAAATGTGTGTCAGCAGGATATTTTATGGAGTTTCTAACTAAATATGGGGTTGTCATTACCTATCACAGTTTACTTCGAGGTTACATGACATTATTAAGGTTCTCCAACTGGATGTACACTCATGTTCTCTATACATTCCTTGTATTAATTCAATGTATAATTTATTATTTTCTATTCCTATTCTAGGCTTTAATATTGTGTGCACATTATGATTTTTGTCTCTTTGTTTTGAATTGTATTTTTCCTATACCATCCAGGAAGTAAGTGAGACTACTGACTACTGTAACTAAGTGTGGCACTGGTTTTCAATGATCTAATGTCTGAGGGCTGCGCTCAAAGCACTTGTCTAGATGTTAATAATCACCTTGGGAGCAGCTTTCAGTGTGCAGACTCTACTTTTGTTCCATGCTTTGTATTCTGTCCAGCACCTGTTTAAGATTAGGATGTGCTTGTTTTTACTCTGCCAGGCTAAGCAATAAG
Source organism: Gephyroberyx darwinii (assembly GCA_900660455.1). Lineage (NCBI taxonomy): Eukaryota > Metazoa > Chordata > Actinopteri > Trachichthyiformes > Trachichthyidae > Gephyroberyx > Gephyroberyx darwinii. The sequence continues at coordinate 43,294 of CABFOQ010009028.1, forward strand.
GCCAGATGATTAATGTTCATTGCATTTATATTTTTCTAGCTGTGGGAGCAATTTTCCAGCTGTGGGGGGCCACCGCAGCTAAATGTATGTAAAGGAAACACTGATTACAACCATAGCGTCTGCCTCAGACAGTCACAGTCTGTAATATTAAGGCACAAGCAGAACTGTGCTGCCATCTAGAGGGTAACACTTACCACTGTTGCCTGGTGGCTGCAGACTGTGCTTAGTGATGGAGCACCAGCCCACAGGGAAGATGTCCCGGGAGTCATACTTGCACCAATAATCAAAGGCTCCCCGCCACCCATCAAACATAACAAAGACCTCATCGCCCTTTACTTCTCCAATAGTCGCAGGGCAGATGAGGTATGGGTTTTTCTTGTCCACAGCTTCCAGCTTCATGCCTGGCTTAAAGTTGTTCTGGGGGGGCCTCGGCGGTTCCTGTAAATATATACAACAAACACATTAAAACAAGCTGTTAAACAATATATTGCCACCAAGACCTTGTACTTTGTGTATGACAAGCTGATATTTGAAGGAATACATACTTTTTTAAAGGCTGCTCCTGGAGCCATCTCGGCTCCATTTAAAGTTCTCAATAAAAACATGGGCCATGAGGAGGCATTCATCCGAAATCCTTGAGAGTTAAAAAAAGAAAAGAAAATTAAGATTAGATATTAGAGACAAAAATGTTGAATGAATCTGTAGTGTAGGTCAGCATTATTGGCACACCTTGTGAGTTGGTGGATAACTCACACTTTCTGCTTTTCATCGTTGTGTTCTAAACATTACATAACAAGAACCTTGTTTGAAGTAGTGATGGACTGGTGGTACCCTTCATGTTCACTTCAACTTCTCACGTACATGTACCCTTACATTAATAAATGTTAACTGCTCTTTAGGGATTGTTATAAACATCAAATATGTACATATATGTCCAGTATTGTTGAGCAGATAAACTTTTCCTTCATTTCTCACCTATATTTATGGGAGTGCGACACTAACTCCTCCCAAAAGATCTGACCTTTGACTGGCTAACTTCACATCTATCATGTGATTCTGCTTACCTACTTGATTTAACTAAAGCAAGAGGAGGTTCACTTACTTTCACTAATTCCCTTTAAACTATTTTCATTTTACTACATGAATAATTTCCTCTAAGAACATGAAATTGGTAAATATAGATATATATTTAACATTTATTCTAATATATAGTAAAGGCTAATGTTGATTAAATAATGATTGCATGATAAATTCTATAATTGCACAAGGGGTTCACAATCTTTCAAGCATAACTGTAGCATTGTTTGGCCTCTAGCATTATCAAAGATGTCCATCTCTTATTTCCACTAAGGAAAATGAAATATTTACTGGGATGTTACTGGTACCCAAGACTTCAGGAATTATGAAAACCTCCTAACAGCTGCAATGACCAACTATACACTGCATTAATATAACTCTCGCAGTAAGTTCATAAAAAGCATCCAAACTAAATAATAATGTAATAATGATACTTTATTGATTCCTGTGGGGAAATTCTCTTTCACTCCCACGACAGATTCTAAGAGAGTGTGGATTAATTGTTTGGAGTAATGATGACCTAAATATCCTTATTCTACGCTAAACCAGCTAGCCAACAAGATATTAAGAGTTAGATATGGTACAGTGTTCAGAGCTCCTTCTGGTCAAATATTTCCCAGTAGACTTCTATGAGATATCCAGGACATCCTCACTGAAAAGGTAAGTAGTGTGTAAGTGACTATTTTGGGCTTGGATGACAACTTAAGAGTGTGGAGATTTCAGGAATCATAATTCTATCCAGATATTCCACATTACATACGCACACGAGGCTTAGAATCTGCTGTAAAAGCTAAAGCCCACTGTCATGTATTGGAGGGGCCTGGTGTGAGCAGTAAATGATCAAACCAAGACAAATTAAATCTTAATGTATTTTAAAAGGGGATACAATTCTTAATCAACTATATAAGAGAAAATTAATTGAAAATTAATTAGAAAACTTGAGTGAACTGAAGTCTTGGGTGCCATTAACTGGTCATTTTTAGTTTTCCTTAGTTTAAATCAAATTCTATTTGTTTCTCTGCAGTCCCTGCAGGAGCAGGCAAGGTACTCAATTCATTGCTTAAATGAAGATGTGTTCTCTCTCTTCCTTTTCCAATGTGTGACCACTCAGTCCAACAAACATCTCTATGAAAAAAAAACCCAAGAAGGTGTAAACATCAAAGTGGCATATAAAGTTTTCTACACAGTGATCTTGCAGGGACTTTCAGTTCAACTTTTCAGACTGCCTTACTGTCATTTATAGCTGCTGAGATTTTGCAGGCCTGCCATGTTTCTACAGGCTGTGTTTAGCTGTCCACAGGTAGGAAAGGGCATCCAACTGTGTTTAACAAAGCAATTCTAAATGTTGAGTTTTCGTGGATGCTATGTAGTTCCTCCTAATAAGTAAAAAGAAACACATAGCAATGACAGAATCTCTGTTGTAATGAAAATTCTGTCATAGCAGATCATTTGTTCTGTAATGTTGACAATCACAAGCAGTGATGATGAAGATTTTTCATTTACCAACTTTAAATAATTACCGACAGAATTGAAAGGGTTGTCAATGACGCTGACCATGCACTGTGTTCCTCTTCATTCCCACCTCCCCTGAATTTGAGCCTTCATACCCAGTGGTGGCTGCAGCATATCTCCCTTCTTCTCGCAGGTGCCAATAGGTTGGATATCAGAGGAGTCTACCAGTCTCCAGAAGTCATTGCTGTTGTCACTTCCATCCAGACGAAGACGCAGACGCACACCTGTTAATCCCATCACTGTGGCAATACAAACTGAGGTGGAATTGCGTGGGTCATGAGCTTCAAGCTTCATTCCCACCTTGAAGTCGTTGGAGGGTGGGACCCTAGCCTGCAGACATTAAGACAGTACCATAAGTGCTTGTGACTGAAACACATTGGTGATGGAACCATCCAAGGCTAATGGTCAAGAAGATCAAAGAGACAGATGGTAGGCTGCTGTGTGGTTTTTTTGTAGGCTACAAAGTATAAATTCTTGACCTGCATGAAGTGTGAGGGGATAAATCCAATCTGTAAAACACCATGGCAGCAATTCACAGAACCATGGTTCCCTTCCTAACTTCTGTACTTACAGAATTGGCTTGAAAACAAAATCTTAACAATGATATCGACTTTAAGCTGCTCTGAATAGTTATTTAGCTGTTAACAATGATGACAAAATAGCCCAACTTCACTTCAAGCTGTGAATCTGAATGTACAAAGCAGACTTTCCCACAAGAAAGAAAGGTTTTTTTTAGTCCAAGACTAAAATCATGCAGATCCTCTGTAAACATATAACACTCCAGCTGGACATACCTGACGAAAAATATTTGGTGAAGCGGGTATAGATGATGTTTCTTTTAGATAATCTTCCCAGATGAAAGCATCTGAAAAGAAATGTTTTCACAGGCATAATTGTATTTAAATATTTATCTTTCTTTTGTTTATAAAACATATTAAGTGAATAAAATCCAGTCAATATGCTACAATGCAGTATGTCATATTATTATATAACCTGTTGAGGAATTTGAGGTTGCACCATTAAGCATAACAATGTCATGCCATAAGTTAATACAACAGTAGTCTAACTGTAAAACCACTACAAGGCACTTCTGACTCAGAATACAGCACTTCATTCATTCCACCAGTGTTATCTAACACAAAACAAGGAAAACAATCATTGGAAGGCCCAATCCTTACCTTTAGTTGTCGCAGGAGTTGTACCTGGTGGTGGAATATTCCTTCCCGTTTTCTCTTTTTTGCCATCCCTCTGATCTGAAAATGCAAACATGCTCATAATAAAGAAACTTGTGATTACATTAAATCAGACAGAAATGGGACCACATTTGTTCAAAGTTATATTTTACTTTAGTACATAATCACCTCTTCCAAAACATGATCTCATATTACTTACAGGACAGTCAACCATCAATATTGGCTGCCACAGGTATAGTCATGTCATTCAATAAAGCCTTGATTTTAAAACTCATCAAAGTTATACTTGTAACACATAGTTTAGGAACTATGACAATGCGACCCAGATAATAGTGTTTACCTATATGTTAAGTATTATATTTTCCAAGTAATAATATTTATTGTTTGCATTTACTGATGTGACAGTCAGAAACAAAAGTCCAAAAAAATTGGGCCTGTACATTAATGGTGAATATAGATTCCTGAGGGAGCTAATGTCAGAATTTGAATGAAAAATAAAATTGCATGCATCATTTTGTAAAATAATACAATGAAGCCTGGAGACATGTGTCACTGATTGAGACATCTTTGACATTTTATTAGCAACTTTGAAATTCCTTGTGTAAGTTCTCCAGTGCAGTCACAACTAGGGATGGGACAAGATATGTGTATCAAGATATGTGTCCTATGATGCAATAAAAATATTTGTTTCTTAACAAAATATGAGGTATAGTGATTCCGGTATGTTTTAGTGCTATTTTAAGAGTTTTAAGCATATTTTGATGATTAGCGGGATAATATCGTGAGTCACAATTATTTTGGCCACGATAATCGTGACATGAAATTTTCATATCGTCCCATGCCTAGTCACAACAACACAAATGAAGTTCTCCATGCTACCTCCCTTTCACACCAAAAAATAGAAATAGGATACTAGCACTACAGAAGGCCACAAATCTCCAATTGTGAGGTCTCCAAAAAGTGTTTCAAAACATGCAGGTGACATACAATTTTTGACGGTAACACCTAAATAGTCTCATACAACACTGTTTGACCAAGTATAGTGAAATGAACTCTCCTTGCCTTTTAGAGACGTTTTTCCCATGTTGACTGATGACCAATGATGATATTTCTATGATGAGAATAAAAAGGTGCAGGATGTTTACCCAGTATGTTTCTATGCCCCCAAAGTTTTGTCCTGAAAAATATCAAATATGAAAATAATTAATGTGAAATGTAACACACACGCATAAATATAAGTATACACAAAATTACACTAAAGTTTCATGAGTTAATCAGGTACGGTCAAGATGACATAGCATTGAGGGATTTTTCATATCAAGTCATATGGACTTTTCTGCAAACTATAGCATGTTAAAACTGCTTTCATGTAAAGTAGTGGTCCAGTCATGGCCACTCCCACAAAGACAGGAAGCCTGCAACAGGGGTGGGATTAATGAGGTGCAACATTATAACGTTAGGCCTAGTGCACTTGGGTAGCCCATGTAACATATGAGTATTTAACTTTGTGCATTACCTCCACCTTTCTGGTTTCAGCGTAACTTTATCCTACATATGATCTGTGGACTTCATGAACTGAACACTGACAAATTAGCTAATGTTAGTTACTTCAAAAGAATCAAAAGACAGCCCCGCATCGCTTAAGCTGTAAACACGATGAAAATAGCCTAAGACATCATGTTCTCAACGTAAATTAACCGTTTACAGTTAACGTTACAAAACATTCGCTAACTCATTAACGCTTACGGTAATGCTAGCCATTTTGGTTGACTATGATAAAGCTAACGTTATTATAAGCTAACTTACCGATACGTGATTACATTACTACCCTGATAATTTACCTTATTCCTATAACTAATATTACAAACAAATTGTCTTGCATATTAACTGCACGTTATCACTTTCTAGTGATTTTTTTCCATCAACTCTGGCTCTGAACTATTAACTGTTAGCTGGCTATGTCAACTCACATCATCTAACGATAGCTGGTTGGTAACACCAACCTAGGTAACGTTAACTTTGTACCTAAAGCTAACTGTTATCATTTTAATCTCTAAACATTTGCTTTTGACGCCATATCTAACACTTAACATTAACGTTAGATTGTTCCAGGTAATAGTCTTATCCCAATGTTGACAACTGACTTGCTTGACTTGCTAGCTACCGCTGGCTAATAACTAGCTAACGTTAGCGTTAATGTTAACCCTCTCAAAGCAGTTTCTATCACATCAAGACAACTTATGTGTAACCTGGACCGTATAGTTTTAAACGACATTTTTCTGAAACTCCGTGTTATTCTTAAGAACAAACTTACAAGTGCCGTCCTTTTCTAGATAATGCGAGTGAAGATCCACACACTTTTCTCTATTCGTCAGCTGCCATATTTTTCACGAATGTAACGTTAGTGTACGCTTACACGAATGTAATGTATGCCAAAGATAGTTTTGTTTGGCTAGCGAAGAGAACCTAATGAGCGAGACAGACTTGTTGTGGTGTTCAGCAAGCCAATGACTCTTTGGGTTGTTTACTTATAGCCAATGAACCAATGGTTCACTCTTCTGCAGCCAATCAGCTTCTGGATACTCGGTCTGTCTTTTCGGATTACACAAAGTAAATGTAGTTATTCCTCTTAATTTTTTCTCTGCTTAGTGAATGCACACAACTCGGTCTTTCCCCTTCCTCGCCTCCTCTGTGGTTGTTGTTTAAAGCTGTCCAAAAATTTTAAGTGAACATGACAGCCAGATAAAAAGCTAAATTGATTTGAAACCAAGTTAAATGAACCTCTAACCACACAACACCCTTCGCAGCCTCAGAGAAAAGCAATCAAAACAATTATTTTTACTTTATTTTAATAAATATCTGTCTAGAGAGTGGTGTGGGGGAGAAAACCTTTGATATTATTTAAAAACTACTAACTATATAACTATATAATAACTGTTTTCCCCCCAGAGTACTTGGATAATTTAGGGCAACCGTCTTAATCGAGTCCTGTTTAGAATTGCATTATAACAGGAAAAATACAAATAAAAAACAAGGTTTAGAACCAGCACCAAAACTGAGATTAATTGACCGACGTGTAATCAAAGTAAATCCAAACTTAACTGCTATGGAAAATTATAAGGGGAAATACTAGTCTTCATTCAGATGAGTAGAGCCAACTAGATATTTTTTCAATGTAAAATTTAGTTTAAAGATAAAAGTGGTGATAAGAGTGGTGGCGGGGGACACCCAGTGGTCCTTGAGAGAGTCCCCAATTTAAATAAGGAATAGTTATTAAGTTTATTATTACTTTCAAGTTAGGCCAGTCAGAGAACAGAATGACTGTTCATGGGAACAGTATGCAAAATAAAAATTCTCACGAACCCCCCAATATATTATGTTATGTATTATGTTATTTCAGAACAGTTGGCTAATTGGAAGCGCTCGTGAGAGGGGTGATGGGAAAAGTTTAGAATTTAGAAGTTTAGGACATATATATTTTCTTTTGAATGAAATGGAAATATTTTTTGGAAGCGACATAAATGTAGTCATCCAGCAAGGGTTTGCAAGTTAGCAAATATGCTCGGTACTCAGAATGAAAACTCAACTCAAATTGAAGGAAACCACGACAGTACCCGTCGTAACTGGTACGACGGGTACTATTTACCGTGCGTGGCAGAGTTTTTCGGGACATTACTGTTCGTTTTCAGCGGTTGTGCTTCTGTATTTGGCGATTCCAGCAACACAGGAAGGCTGCAGCCAGCTGTCGCTCATGGGCTGGCTCTGACCATCTGCGTTGCGTTTACAGCTGGCATCAGGTAATGTTTAAATACTGCAAAACAATAACTTTCACACATATTCCACAATATGATGTGATGTGTTTCAAAATATACAAAAATAGAATAAATGGAACCGTCCATGCAGAAGATATTCATTCGACATATATATTGGCCAACATATATTTTGAATATACTTGCAGATGAATGTATTATGTATGTATTCCCTGTGTAGAAAATATAGGTCCAATGAATGTCATATATTTACACTGAGAATTTTTTGCTTTTTTGTATATTTCTAAACATACCTCTAAAGATACTATGAAGTATAGGCCTATGTGATTTTAATGTAGTATGGGGTATATGACAGTGTTGAGAGCATGGTAGGAAACAAAACAAGTTGTCATTAAATGTCCTATAACTATTAGCAAGCCTATTTTCTTTCTCTATGTTTAGAGCAACGTTGTTGCTATTGGGATTTTACAGTTTTAACCTGAGAATGAACATGAACAATCAGTTCAAATAATATTGCTTAAGTTGTGTCTATCATTCTCAAATTTAATTTGAATTTTGTGTTTAATAGCAGAAGCCAAGTTTAAGTGAGTTTATAATCTAGGCTTCAGTCCTATCCTGTGTCAGTTTGTGCCTTTGATTTTCCTCTCTGTTTCCCCAGTGGGGGTCATTTGAATCCTGCAGTAACACTGGGAGTGGTCATTTCAGGTGGTTTGCACTGCATAAGACTTATTCCATACTGGATATCTCAACTCCTTGGAGCAACGATGGGAGCCGCATTAGCAAAGGTGTACAGAGACAAATTCACTGAGCACCGAGTACAATGTTTCATGTTCGAACATAAAGTGATGTAGAATAAATGAATATATGCATGAACACCTCATGTAAGCATTGCTTAAAGCTTCACCGGTAAATAATATTGAAATAAAATGTTAATAATGTTATTTCACATTTTACAGAGGGCTGACTTGTATGTTGTGTGCCCCCCCACCCCGCTCTCTCTCTCTAGACAGTGTTCTCTCAGTCGCAGTTTGGTAATGCTTCTGGGGCAGCTTTCAACACCATGCAATCTGGTGCAAGCCTGTATAGTGTCTTAGTGGCAGAGATCGTCATGACATTCTTCCTGGTCCTAACAGTTTGCATGACCACAGTCAACGGACAGAGCAAGACCCCCCTGGCACCTTTCTATATTGGACTGGTTGTCATTACCAGTGTCCTGGGAGCGTGAGTCTTAACTACTGTTCTGACACAGCTGTTCTAAACTTGAGATTATGGATAAGGAAGCAGCCAGTGACATATAATGTGCAACTATTAAAACAATTGTCTGAGTTCTCCATTCCTCTTTAGGCCTGGTAATAGGTGAGCCACAGACAGTTCAGCACGCAAAGACTCCACATATTATTCTTGTTTCTCCATTCTTGGTGCTAGTGGAGGAGTTTCTGGTGGCTGCATGAACCCAGCCAGGGCCTTTGGACCAGCAGTGATGGCCAACTATTGGTCCTACCACTGGGTCTACTGGATTGGGCCCTTGGTCGCTGCTGTGCTGGTTGGTTTGGTGATGAGGTAAGTTTAATATCATCTCTTTTATGCAACTTAAAATGACAACTGCAAAGGAACAAGCCTGAGGGAGCCAAGGTTGAAAAGTATGGTCTGGTTTGCACTTCCTCTTAAGCAGACATTTTCATTAATTTGCCCCAGAAAACAGTCAAATGAAAAATACTATTTTAATATGGCTTTCTGAAACTAGGTATTAGTCTTCATATTAACTGGTTAATCTTCTGTTGACAGGCTTCTGCTGGGCGACCTAGGAACACGACTAATCCTGACAAATAAGTAATAATAAATAATAATAAATAATTTTCACATATTTTGCAGTTTTTGAAACAAGCAAAAAGGTATTACCTGAATTCATCGATACATTAGATATCAAAAGTCTGTACACCCTTTTAAACTTTTTTTTTTTTTTTTTTACATGAAAGCCATTTGGATGTAGTAACCAGAGATAAAAACGAAAGGCAAATGCTTGTAGTTTTCCATTTTTTTCCATTGTCAGAAATGGGCAATGGGTCTTTTGGCTTCACCATGATTCTACTTGTGTTCTATGCTGTCCTATATTTCCACCCTGTACCCCCTCTGTCCCTCCCCTATATTCCCTCCCTCTTTTTTCACCCCATTCTTCAAAAGGTGTTTTTCACTGTCTTCTCTTGCGTCAGTGGTGAAGCTTAGGGTTGAAGCATGCAGAGTGTACCTAACCTGTTTTTATAGAACATGTGCCCGGGCACGCTTACGTCATCACATGCAACTTCTTGTGTGAAAAGCGCTTTTGCACAGCACAGTGGAGTTCATAATTTTACTTTGTGGCTTATTTGGAGTCGCTTTGGGCACGGTGACACACGGACCTCTCACATGCCGTATAGATTTATCGATTATGCAACGCAGCGAGTTTCAGTTAATCGTGCTGCACGTATAAGAAGATTTTTACAGAGGCAGCTGACGTTGATGGAGGAATTTGCGGCTTTACTCCCGGCTACAATTCACATTCATCAATAAATCATTCATTTTATGGGACAGTCACATCATTGACATGTTCGGGATCCATGCTCCGGCACGATTAGCAATCACACTAGCCCGAATTCGAGTGAACCGTGCTGGAGCGATCACACTAGTCAAACGAACCAGACTTTGGGCGTCAACCGTGCCTGGGCACGGTACAGATGGCCTAGTGTGAGTGTGCCCTTATACACATAACTATTACATGTATATATGAAAAATATGTGCAGCATCTATTGTTTACTATCATGCTATGGCAAGTTCCCAAAGTTGAAACAAACCTGTGCCATAAAACCAAACTCATTTAACATTTCCAACAACATTTCTTCTTGCTGAAGGCTTCCCTACATTCAATATGTCCTCCAGGGCGGTGCAAGATGGAAATATCACCTCATTTCAACTGCTCCCCACCTGGAAATGCATCAAAATCTATATCATTGTCCAGCAGGGAGACTATGAGACAATGATATTTCCACAGTGAGATATTTCACTTCACCCCATGTTGACAGACAATGGATAATAGAACTGCCACAACTGCTTCATCTCATGAAGGATCATTTTAACAGATAGATTGTGGATTCATACCTGTGCTTCTTGACATTTTAAGTAATGAGCTTCACAAAGACATTATTATACCATAGTAAGCCAGCTGCAGTCATGTAACATGAATAATGACTTTTCTTCTCTGTTTTAGTCGAAAATCAACAGGATTGGAAACACACTCTTGGTGCTGCAGACATTATAAAAACCCATTCTAGAGATGAAAATAAGATAAAGATAAAGCCTATTATTATTATGATTATTATGATTATTATGATTATTGTTGTTATTGTTATTGTTATTGTTATATTTAATGTGTGCAAAGTTACATTAAACAACTCATGTCTGTAGACCTACCTTTACTAATCCCTTAAGGTTGTAAAATACCTACAGAAAGAAACATTAGACCTAATAGACCTACATTAGACCTACAACTAAACACTGTAGACTAGATTAACAAACCTTGAAATGCATCCCGATTGGAGGTGGTCAGACTTGTAAGAGTAACCAAAGCAACTCCTGGATCATCGCACTTCTTCGGAAAAGTTTTTGTGACATCCATTTGCAAAATATTTTATCTTTTATTTGAGATTTCCAATACGCATTTCCATTGATAGTGTCTGTGAAGTCCAACAATGGCCCATGATTGTTCCTTAAATCATACCTGTCTAAATAAATCTTAGTCTATGGCGCCCTATCTGAAACACACCTACTGTAAGTCACCCCATAAAGATTACTTTAGATGTTACAGTATATGCAATATTGTCTACTTTTTCAGTTTTAAGATCATCCTGTGGGTGGCAGAATGGTTTCATCTGAGAGCACAAGTAAAGAAAAAATTATATAGACCCTTCTGTGCATTTTGCATGTCAAAACCTCCAGTTTGGTCTGCATATGGCCAAAGATTAGATACAGACAGAAGCTTGTCACAGCAATTGTCTGTCAAAACGAGTTCAGTTTTGTATTCCCCACAACCAAACCTAGAAGGTGGAATGTAGGCCAGTACATTTGCCCTATCCATCATGATGTGGGTAAGATTGTATCAATTAAAGTGGCATAACACCCATAATACATCTGATCACTAATTCTTCCCAGCCTTGCTATTTTAATTGCTTTTAGTTCATTAGACATTGGTTGTAATGCTTTGTTTTGATATGAATTCCTACAAAACCCTATTCAGTATATAAAACTTAGGGTAAGTTTTCATAATATTTCATAATCAATTCTCTTGAGTTGTATAGGTATGAAGAGGTGAATTGAATTTGTGTGTGGCTGTCGATAATTATGTGATATGTGTGAAATAAATCAACTTTTGGCAAGGAGCCCCTTTATCCTTTATGTCCCTTCTTCCAGTCAATTGCGCATCTTCTCTGGGAAGTTTTCCTCAGGTCCAGAGTCACCCTGCAGCTTCCTCTATGATGAGGTGTTAGTTTGATGAGATGAAGATGATCCTGGCAGAGAATATAGGCTTTCGTGATACAGGCTACTTTTGACCCCAAAAAATGCAGTCTCAGTTATCACATTTCTGGTGTATATTTTAGAAATGTGTTATTTTTTTGCCATTAATAGAATGTTCTAGTATAGTAAGTATCTAAATCTATGTGTAATTTGGAATATTACCTAACTAAATTATGTTATTATACTGAAAGTAGGGTGTGATCTTGTGAATTATGTAATTGAGAAATTAGAACAATCATATCCCACCTCGTACGAAACACCCCCAGACCACAACAGTATTTTTTCCGTACCGACTCTGTACTTTGATTGGTTTACATGAAGAAGGCGTTCGAATAATCAAGTTTTATCCATTTTCATTGGCTACTGTCACGCCCCTCAAAATCTGTTGCCTGGTGATGTGCTTGCGGTTTGTCAACCACAGGATCCAGTTACTGTAGCTGGTGCAATGAAAATATCTTCGTTGGTGGGTGGATATATGGGCCCGGTTCCATCATTTTTCCAAACAGTAACTGAGTGAGTGAGTAATTTCTTTTATCATTATCTGAAAAATAAATTGTGCGTTGTCAGTATGATGTTAATATTTCCATTGCAAGCTTAACAGCAACGCAGCGTTACCAAGCTTGAGGTTTGTTTTGCTAATTTGCGGTTTTACGCCTTCTGAATCAGGCAGAGCACCAAAGCTACTCAGTCACACAACTAGTTACAAGATAACTAACTAGCCACTGAGATTCCAGGGCTAAAAAAACTGTTAATGTGAGAACATGACACTAAGTTATCACGAATGTAGGTATATGTATATGTTTGACTTGTTGTTGCATTTAGTTTTGCTTTGCATTAAAAACGCGCGAGCTACGTTCTGAAGGCAGTCATCGCTTACGCACACAAACAAACACTTGACCATATAGGCTGGTTATGCATTAATAATAATGACTTGACGCATTGACACATTTTTGCTCTAGTATTTGTGTTTTGTTGTTGTTCAAGGTGGGTGTGGGAGGTTTGTTACAAGAAGCAACAGTGCATGTTTGATGTACTTAACAGATATATCTTGCAGCAGTGTTGTTGTTTTGTTTGTTTTTTAACATTCTTCATTATTATTATTTTTTTTTATTTCTTGGTTGTTCCCATAGATGTAATAACCTTATAGAACCTTAGAATATGTTGCTTCTAGGATCCCATGTTTTTGTAGAATTCTTCCCACTATGTCTAATTTTAATGATTATAGACCCACTTAAGCTATAAATAATACTGCACTCATACTGTCAGGGGATTTAAAGGTGTTTTGAAAACATGAATTCCACAGACTCAGTCCATTACCACGCATGAATCATTCTGTTGATGGAGACAAAATATATGATCTACTGCAATGCCCAGTGCATTCCTGCTCATATTAGCTTTTTCTGTCTAGGCCTGGCTGTTTTACTGAGCAGCTGGCTAAAATCTGGTCTTGAAACAATAGGCTAGATGCCAACACATGTAGGCTATTACATGAGGATAAGAAGGAGGCACTGTGGATAAAGTATAGATGAACAAACGCATTTTCTTTGAAGATATGTAAAAGACTGCAGTTAGGCTATTTGAGGTTCTCCTCAGGTTTACCTAAGGATGCTATCAGTTTGCCAGTCTTGAGTGGCTGGAGCTGAAGCCTAAGTAAGATTAGAGAGTAATAGTCCACAGCGATGTTTAGTGTTATGGGAGACAGAGTTTATTTTGGTGGTGAGGTTTTGCATACTGATGAGCAGCTCCTGAGCCCACAGCAATGTAGGAGACTGAGAAGGTGAGCAGGCAACGATAGTCCTTAAGCCTTCCAGCAAGGAAACAATAAAATAGAAACAGTGGTGTTTGGAACCGTATCTGATATAGTAATCAAATAAGAGCATGTGAATACTACAAAAGATGCTTTGATCACATAGAGAGGCTGTGTGATACAATGCTCTGAAAAGCTAGGAACACACAGGCTACTTAGTACTTTGCAGCATAGAATCTATTGTCTAAATAATGTGTCTACATTTTATTGTTAACCAGAGGGATACCCTCTATCCTTATACCCCCTTTAAATTGACCTATAGAGATAGTCGGGTACGCTTCCAGTTTTTGCTGAGGAAGTACAACTGCATTGTGAGTACTGGCTGAGTACTTTTTGTGATATTGACAGCTTTGGGAATTTTTTGAAAGAGGCAAAAATAGTGTGCTGCTATTATGAGCTCTCTTCAGACTACATGTCAAGATGATATCATATTGTGAATCCAAAGCCATGTATCACTCCAAACCGTGGTCTTCACCAATACCAAGTATTTCAGGTCCAGTATTGGCTGTTAACTGATATTAGTTCACCACTTAAGGTAAGTGAGTAGGTTTTTTTTATGTTGGCTACAACTCTTGTATGTTTTTGTGCAGGTGAAAGTTAACCATTGAAAAAGGCATGTGGTGGATACTATGGCTCGCAGCTGGCGTATGCCTCCTAGGATCCAACAGCTGGCCACCTCATGCCATCTTTTAGCTGGGCCCCCTCTCTCTGAGCTCCAAGCACTTCAAGCAAGTTGCCTTTTGACTTCATGAAGATTCCTGACATCGGTGATGTAATGAATAAATTTGAAGTCCTTGGGATTGTAGGTGAAGGTGAGATTGCTAAACTTTACACTGTGTAGTGTAAAACTGTACTCCACGGGCCTTCACACTGTCAAGCCCCAACAGATATCACTGACTACTAGTCTAGAGTCTTCTACCACACTTTCCATGTGAGACATTGCATACATACGCACATTTGAGTTAAGACTTTTCAGTATTACTTGCTTTTTTATCCCATTTACCTGTGGAATAGAAAACAGCCCAGAGTGAAGTTGTTAAAATCCCCTGTTCTCTTCTTTTAACTCAACAAGGTCAAGGTCAAATTGCTTTATATTTATTTATTAGGAATACATTTTAATTGTAAAAGTATAACTAGATACTGATGACCAAATGTGTACTTGCATGCTGTTATTTTGAAAAAGGTGACTTTGTGTTTAGGATCACGTATTAGTGTTTTAAATCTCAGCAGGACAGGGTGATTCAATAGTTATATTCCCCCTAATGTTCTTGTGCTTTTTTGAAAGCATGTCATTTTAGCTAAGCTATTTAATGTAAAGTGGTAGAGGCCTGGAGGTGAGGCCACCCACTCGTCCCAGTTTTTACACCCCTACCCCCACTTCCTGCGAGAAGACACAGGGAAACTTTTAGCTTGAGTGCTTGTCCAACTATGACTCAGTTCGGAAGGAAATCATCACTTTTAATTCTACATTATATTGTTAAGTTAGAGAATTTTTTCATCCCAACTCTATTGCCTTTGCACTCATACTATAGTATGCTCCACTTGATACAGCATTATAGATTTGTCCTTAACTGTTTTTAGGTCAGTCAATTTTGTTAATCATTTAGTATTGAATGCAGCATATAAGCTCACCCTACCAATTACAAATACACAGAATCTCATTTTATTATCCCCAGTGCCATAATCCAGGAAGAAAAATGGCATAAAAGAAAGGTTTTAGTATGGGTACGTCATTGGAGTCATGGATGTTTACATTAGGGTCACAACATTTTAGACTAGTGTGTCAACAATTATTGTTGCACTTGTCAAATTGTCTTTTTCACTTGTTTTTGAGTACTTTAGACATCTAGCCTGAGAATGTACATATATTAGAGCTCTATTATAGAGAGATATTTAGAGATATATTAGGTCTCTGAAGAGAGTAGATGATTTAGAGCCGTCTTCTACCACTGATGTTCTTGAGAAGGTCCACTTAGTAGTTCGTCACATGCCTACTCAGTCCAAGAATTCCACTTGAACCCTCGGGGGATATGTGTGTGACTGCCAGGGTCGATAACATCAGAACCACAGTAGCTTGCCAACACTTGTGTCCTACTTTCCAAGCCACCTGTCCTCTTATAGAAAGGATGTTTTTCATTAGTTCGTTTGAGCATGTGAAATAAGTTACCTTTTTAAAAACATACTTTAAAATTTGTAAGAAATAGGTCCATTAGATCTCAGACCTTTAACAAGAGGGCATTTACTTTTGGCCTGCTCACTCCATGTGAGGATGGACAACACTTTAGATGTAATCAATCTTTGTTCATTTCTATGTTTAGGTCAAGCTGAGGTTGTGAATCACAAATCAACATTTTTTTTAACTTATGTTATTATCTTCAATCACTTTATGTATGCCTACTTTTAAGTGCCACCATGAAAAGGCTACAGTAGCAATGGAATACTACACATGGGAACATTACAATAGTCATTATAAAATTAGCTAAATCTGAGCTAAACATACTGCTTGCCTCTGTCTTTTAGGTGCCTATGGTGTTGTTTTGAAGTGCAGACACAAGGTAAGATCTTTTAAATGTTGGTATAATCTGTTTCACTTACTTACTTGTAACTTGTACATCTTGTCAAACCATTCCAATCATCAGTTCATTCATTTCAAATCATTATAATCCAGTGATATTGTGTATTACACTTAATGAGTTTGTCGAAAACATGGTATTATCCTACAAAAAAGTTGGGAGGATACAGGGGTGAAGTACTTGACAAAGATACCACTAGGCTCAGATGAAACCCAAGAACCTCTTCTTTCTGTCGGTACCAAAGCATTGCAATAGTTCAGGTTTATGCGTATCGAAGGTTAAGAATGGTCCTACGGAAACCCACAGAACCTCATACATAATAAGACAGTTTGCTTATGCTGGTTTGTCTGAAGTAAGTGGTCTTCATGCACCTGTCACTCCACTTTAGTTTATTACAGTGGTCCTCTGACTTACTGAGATGTCTTATTTGGCTGCCATGGACAATTGGATAATTGGTCAGTCCTTTTATTTCTGCTCTGGTTCACCAGCAAGAGAGATTCTTATATGTGTAACCCAGACAAAGATAAGCAGCAAATCGGCAGCAAATTTCTTAAACCTTTTTTAGAATACCTTTTCTAATTCTGTAATCAAAAGGTTTAGTTTCTGTTCTAAAAATGTATCAATAATATTAGTGACAAGTCACAAAAGAGCTCCTGCTGATCAGGGCAGATAAATTCTCTATCTGTCTCACAGGCTGTTATTCTTCCACCACTCTGTCACATCACACACGTTTCATTTATGTAATACTGTTATTCTGAATAGCTCTGACCTTTAAACCACTCTGACCCTTGTCAAGCTAAATTATTTTTCGGCATAAGAATTTGTGAAAGTCAAAGTAAGAGTTAAGTGCTGCAGTAACAGCTTTGTCATCTTGGTTTATTTAAGGAAGTGACTGTGCCAGGAATTGACAGCAATCCAATATGAATAATCAAATGATAACAGAGACTTACTGCCTCCTACTTACAGATCTAGAGGGTTTGTGAGAATTGGCAGAAACAGAAAGACCACTTTCTGAGCCTTTTTCATCAAAAACCTTTGATGTTTTTCTTGTGCTACAATAGTGTATGGAATATTACATATGTCTGCATTACAATATTCATTGCAATATTGACTGTGGAATATCTTAGGCGATATTCCCATCAGCTGTGTTACTAAGGCTACATCCACACTAAGCCGCTTAAATTTGAAAAAGCTCGCCATCCACACTAAATCTTCAAAAACGCATACTTTCTTCCATGGGCATGTGCAGTCGGGCCAGCCGCTTACAGCTGGATCAAGTGACGATAAAACGTCATCGTTTCAAAAGTCTCGTTGCATTTTCGGTGGTCGAAAACGCTGGTGTAGTGTGTACGGAAGGCCAAAACGGAGAAATAAATATGCGTTTTCATATTTAAACGGCTTAGTGTCGACGTAGCCTAAGAGGTGCCAGTGAGCTAGGTTGAGTGTGAGAATTGTAAAAGAAAACTGCACCATGTTGAGGAAGCACTCAGATGAATATGCAGAAAAATAGGAAAGCCCTGCTGTAAAACAGAATCACAGCCTATAATTACTGGTCTTTATACTTCAGACTGATTGATCCCAGGCCTAGACAGCTGTAAATGCCAATGTCTCCATTTTATACAAAAGAACTCACATCATTAGGCCTCAGTTATGTCCACACAATGGATGGAGGCTTTTCCTATGACTGCAATACTCGAGATGGCTTTTTTTACTGTTTGTGCCAAAGTCCTTCAGCATAGCGACAATCGCATTATATCCTTGAGGGTATAATAGTTTTTAGAAAGCCATTACTAACACATGTTCAATTCTCATGGTGCTTTTGTGGTGACGGCGTATAGTACTACTTTTATATTATATATTATATATTATTATATATAATATATAATATTATTATATATTATATATTATATTGTACTACTATTAACAGTTTATTTGAATTTCAGCTCTCTTGCTTCCTAGTTGATCAGCTGGCTGCCTCTTCTAATGAGAATACAGTAACGTTAGGCTACTTGGCTTATAAGTTGACGTTAGCAACTGTACCACTAGCAAACATATCTTATAACATATTGCACTCATGTATGTATGTTTGTCGCTTAATGCTGTCAGTGATATCGCGTCAGTGCAGTTAAAATAAAAAACAGTTATAGAGATGGTTTACTAGCTGATCTGTTTCCATTAGTTAATTGGGCATCAATTTATGAAGCACATTTGGAATGTCTGTTCAATCAGATCGTTAATCAATATCATTGCTCTGGCATATAATGAAGAAAAAACAAGCCCATAGAGGTCCAACATTGTGCAATGTATTCTCAGTATCTTTTGTGTATAATGTACGCAGTTTTGACTATAAAATGTATGTTGCTGGTAACGTTATACCTTGTAGTGTGAAAAGCACAAGAGGATGAATTCTCTGGATCGATGTGGATCTGTGCCATCTGGAACATAATGTGTTGTTAGTGGATGAACCGACATGCTTTTTCAAGGAGGCTAACTCACAAACAGCAGGATGAAAAAAATGGGAAAAAAACCCAAAAAACTATTCAACAGCGCATACTGTACACACGCACATGCATGCGTGTGCTAACACACACAGAACAGACAGACTCACGCATAAGTCTTCCAAGGGTCTGATGGTGCTGTGACAATAGGCAGGAAAGAGCGCTGCCCAGAGAAAATGGCTGCATTTATGTGAAACAATCGCCCGCCTTGCAGCTGGTAGTGCTTACTGAACATGCTTATTTAGCCAGTGCCACTCCCCCCAAATTTGGTTTATACATGTATTAAACAGGAAGGATGAAAATAGTATGAGTCCTACTGAAATAGTGCGGCCCCCCACCGCCCCCCTTGTTGGCTGTTTGTATGTTGCTGCCGCCTTACCACACTCCTACCTCGGTGCTTCTTATCGTGTCTTGCAGAATTATGCCACAGCTGTTTGAAAAAGAGCTCAGCCAGACTGGAACAACAGCATGCTGTTATGCCCAGTAGGGTTTTAATACGTTGGAGTTCTTGCTCATCTTTTATTAATTATCTTGTCCATGGTTAATGGACCGTCAAAACAGACATGGTTAGGTTTAATACTTATTTTTTTGGCCCATTTTCTATTGGGCCTGTTTGGACCTTTGCCTGGCGTTGGGGGTTGGCAACAGGAAAGAGAGGGATGCTAGATTCAAGCCCAGGATGTCACAGCTACATGGTATGCACCTTGGTCAACTGAGCCACCAGGATGCCCCAGGCCTTTTTCTCTGGCCTGTTAGTGCTTCATAAAATCCTATGCTAAAACTGTGAATTTATTTCACTGAATTAGTTTAGCAGCTTTTTATCACTGAGCTTAATCATACTTTCTATTGTTAACTTAGAATATTTGACAAATCTTTCTCACAAAGACCCAAGAAACACGTTTATGTCATCGTGACTCCAGGACTGATGACATAAACGTGTCATCAGTCCAGAGAAATGGCACATTTTCTCATTTGTGGAGTAGTGGAGTGGAGTAGCTCCAAAGTGTCCCTTGTAAATATTACAGATGAAAGTCTTGGTTCTCTGCTTTCTAATTTCACTTTAATGAGTAAGATAAAACCAGTTATGTCGTCATATTTATTTATAGAATCACACTGAACACTCTTTCTTTGGTGGGTCAAAGCATGTGTTTGCTTCCATAATACCACATAGAAAGTTGGAATGCTTGCTGTTTACCTTTCCTTTGTTCATTCATTGTGAGGACGAAACTTGGCAGATCAATATTGAAAGTGGAAAATCCTTTTACTTGCTCCCGAGTGACATTAAGTTCAGGGACACATGGTGTAGGGCATGTTTGCTCAATGTAGATTACACTCAATCAGTTGACCCAACAAAATACCGTAAGACTGTTTTACATTTATACAAGTAGTAGTAGTTAGTTAAGAGAGTTAACAGAAATGGATTTCAATAATATTAGTAAGTTGTTGAGCCATGGTGGTTTATAGGCCTAGAGATTATCTGTTGTTTGTGACTTGGCTGTTTTATTTCTGTGTTGTAGAGCTGAAAAACCTCAACACAAGCATACTTGTCCTATTACCTTTTTGTCAATGCCTCTTTGCATTATACAGCAGCAAAGGTTCTACTGAAACCATAGAATCAATTCATCAAAAATAAACTTCAAAACTATGAGTTAAGGTGGTAAACAGAAGTACTTGTTTTTTAATTTCCTTGCATGTCACAGTTGGCACAGTTTCACTGGCTGACTCATGTTATGGGATCTCCCTCTCTGTCCTGCCATTATTGTGGGTGATTTACAAATTAAGCACTTTGTGTGCCTATCAAAACAGAGTCATTTGATACTTAACCTCTAAGGTAAGCCAAATACAAAGGCTTCTCTCTAGTTACATAGCTAATCACAAATGCAGGGCAAATGTTGTATGTGGCCAATGGTGATTCTATGTGCCTGTATGTGAAATGAAGAAATGAGAGAGTAAACACTGCTGCGGTAAGTATTTATTTAAGCATACATGCATACAGCAGCATTCTGAATGCAATGAGCTGATATCCCAAGCCACCCTGAGAGGTAAAACATTGACAATGTCAGGGCTCTATCCCTTTAAATTTCATGGTCTTAAAATATGTGGTTTGGAAGATTTGAAGCATTGAAATATCTATAAAATGTTTTCATTAATCAGAGGAGATGAATAAGTAAAACTCCTTTGTGAGAAACCTTCTGTCTGTGGAGGTGGTCTGGCTCGCATTGTGATTGGATCTCAACCAAAGTCAGTCAGGTGTAAATGTAATCTGTACAGTGTTTGCATTAATTAGAAAGTATCCACAGTATGCACAGAGTAGAAACATAATCACCGCAGGCAGAACCGTGATCACCAAGGCCTCTACACTACAGTACGATAACGTATCAAAAATGGCCAATTCTTGGCCCTCCAGCCAACAAGAAACTTAATGTTTGATAGCAATATGTGGTAGCAGGTGCTGTCCAGAAGAAACTAGACATTCGTTGTAGGAATAGACCAATGTATGAAGATATGTTGAAGCAGATGGCAGAGCAAGGATGGGTGAGAAGTTGCAGTGCAAAGTGAACAAGTAGTGCAGGAATACAGGCAGTGGTCTACTGAGCAGTGGAAAAAGTCATATGGTTAGATGAGTCATCCTATTATTAACAACTGAACGAGTACATAGTATGTGGCACGTGCCAAAAGAGGTCTACAGCCTCAAGTGCTTGTTTCTTATGGTGAAGGGTTTTGGAAGCCCTATTATGGTGTGGGGTTTATTTTCCTGGCATAGTTTAGGTTCACTGTTCCCTTAGGGAGCAAGGCAAATGCCAAAAATACAAAGCCATTCTTAGTGTTCGCATTCATCTTAAGTACTATCTATCCTGATGGCAGTGATACACCCATAAGGAGCATAGAAACAATATGAACCATATCCACCATACCCAACACTATCTTTTTTTCTTTTTCTTTTGGCACATACTTGTAGGTCAACAGGCAGTAATGTTTCTATAACTTCCTCCCATGGCTGGTCTCTCCCCAGCCTTAAGCCTATGATTTATGTGCTTGCCAGAATGGTAGATGCCTGTGCTACCGATCAAGCTAATCAAAAGTGCACTCTTACACTACACAGATAACATCAAATTTGTACCAAAGTGAGGTTGAGTCTCTTTTCCAGTTCTCTTGTGTAAACATTGTGTCAGTTTGTTTTGAATTGAAAAGTAATCTGTTGAAGTTAGCTTGCTGGAAGGGATTCCTGAATGTTGGCATTGCTTTTGCCTGAGACCTTGAATTGTTTGATGGAGACTCCAAAACAGAGTAATTAGTGTATTAACTAGTATATTATGCACATGCTTGTTTCAGGAGCAGCCATGTAGCATCGACTGAGTCACCACAGCTCCACAGCTCTGCAGTCATCTGTTGTTTATCCTATCTTGATCATAAATGCTTTTTTTTTAGATTGTAGCAGTGGCGCAGCTACAATTTTTAGGTTGTATAATTGATAACTTTTTTCACAGAACTGATGCAGTAGGCTTAAATGGTATTTCTCCTAAGTGAGCTGAATGGCTTTCAATGACACGTAGAACTAGAAAAGGAAAAAGAAAATTTGTGTGCTTGCTTCAGGTTGAAAATGTTTAAAAAGTTGAATTATTTAGAAAGATAATGTGTTAATAAATAGTAGTAGCAGAAGTAGTAGTAGCAGGAGTAGTAGCAGTAGTAGTAGTAGGAATAGTAGAAGTAGTAGTAGTAACAGTTGAAGTAATGTTAGTAGGAGCAGTGGCATTAGCAGTTCTAGTAATAGTAGTTGTACAAACAGTAGTTGTACAAAGTAGTACAACTACTTAGTTGCTGTAGCAGTAGTAGAAGTAGCAATAGTAGTAGTTGAAGCTACCACAAAGTACCCCAACAAACCACAAACTACCACAAAGTTGGGGTAGGGTGTTTCAATGTGGTTGCTAGGATGTTACCAGGTGGTTGCTAGGGTATACTAGGTGGTTGTAAGGGTGTTTCAAAATGATTGCTCAGGTGTACTAAGTGGTTGCTAAGCTGTTACTAGGTGGCTACTAGATCTGGTTGTCCTACCCAAATAAACTATTGTATCTTTTGTATACTCTGCTTGCCCAAACTCGGCATCTTTTGCACGGCAACCATCCTGGTAGGGGGATCCCTCTCTGAGTAGCCCCTCCCAAGGTTTCTTCTATTGTTTTCACACTTTGGGCATTGTGGAGCCCTTTGAGACTGTAACGATGATTAAGGGCTCTACAAATAAATTTGATTTGATTTGGTTGCTAGGGTGTTACTATGTGGTTGCTAATGTATACAAGGTGGTTGCTATGGTGTTTCAATGTGATTGCTATGGTGTACTAGGTGGTTTTTAGGGTATAATAAGTGGTAGCTATGGCATACTAGGTGGTTGCTAGGTGAATGCTAGTGCTACTATTAGTAGTACTAGTACTACTGGTAGGAATGGAAGTAGTAATAACAGTAGTAGAAGTAATAGTGGTAGTAGAAGTAGCAGTAGTAGTATTAGTACTACTACTAGTAGTAGTGGTAGCAGTAGTAGTTGTTGTAATAGTAGCAGTAGTATCAGCAGTAACAGAGAGCTGTGGGTGTATCTGTGGCTCCTCTGTGCCTGTGAGAGTTGCTGACATCACCTGTCCATTTGAACTTTAATTGCACAAAAACTATAAATCGGATCACTTAGAAAAACATGAATATGCTGAACATTTTAACATTTGCATGGCATTGATATCTTAAACGGTAGTTGAACATCAAATATTAGGCAGAAGAATAATAATAAAGAAGAAAGTAAGAGAATATTAGTGTAGTTGCTCAAGCAAGCACGCTAATTATTCAGTAAAAACATTCTATCCGCCCCCTTTGAAGGGAACAGTTATTTTTGCACCCACTGAACAGAAACTGGGACAGGAGAGGAAAAAAGGACTTTCACATCTAGCATAAAATAGGTCACCTTGAGTGGAGCACTTGACTATGTGGTCCTATCAGGAGGCAAGAACAGAGAGAGAGAGACTTACAGGGGACATCTCTGAATGTTCAGTTCTTCATCATCCCCTGATAGATCCAGGCTATTTCAGGCTGTTTCTAAAGTACTGTCAGATGCAGCCTGTCAGGGCCAGGCCCACCTGTTGCTGTACCCTTCGTGACTGTCCTTTTTCCAGAAGTGTAAGTATGTAGACACAGTTATAGGTAGAGTCCTCTACACTGATAGGGACTACAGTAATAGTGGTAACCTATGGAAGCAAAGGCCAACATTAAAATGCTGCTGTACAATTTATCTTAGATGTTCATTAATTTCAAGGATTTCTCTAACCTACTCTTAATTACTAGGTATAGTGAAATATTTCATGTTTTTCCTCCTTTCAAGTGCTCAAAGAAAAATATGCCTGAAGAGCTGGGTCATCTCATGAAACACCATGCATGGTCACTGCCATCAGTTTTGTTCCTTTTTAAGTCTGAATGCTGTGGAGATGAACCTTGCTCTACCATGACCTTGCACTGTATCTCCATTTGGAGGGCAACAGTTCAAGTCCACAAAACAGTTGTGGGAACTGTCTTCATATTGGACAGCACCTGCAACCCTCTGCAGTTCTGTCAACAGAGCCTGGAGCTCTGGTTCAGCAGCTTGGTCCTGTTGAGAGTACAACTCTGTGTGGCAGAGGTAGTATGTATGGAGAATCCATGTTCCAACGTGAAGTCAATTCAGTTTTCTGATTCAAATTCTGGCTATCCATTAAGGGAATGGTTAGATTTCCTATAGAAATAAATTTGCAGTTCCTTGTTTTATCTTGCGGTTGAGGTAATTCCTCTCGCACCAAGTGAACAGCCTGTTGGCTTCATACTCAAAGTGTTATTCATCACCCTAGAAGTCCACCAGAGCTGTGTTATCAGCAAATTTCACAGCCAAGCAGTTATTCATGTAAACGTATTGCTCTCTGTGTAGAAGCAAGTCTGTGACACATAATTAATGCAGTTAATGCAGGGTTCACTGTCGCAGTTTATTACAGAGGGGGTGTGGTGGCAAACAGTTCAAACCAGATTAAAAGAGAGCAAGATATGCATGTAGGAAAATGGCCTCTCAAGGTTTCTCAGTGCATCAGGTATGTGCATCCTCCACTGACCAATTGTGCCTTGCTGCGACAGTGATCGCTTTAATCAAGACTGTGAGCAATTCATACCTTAGTTATTAATTTCATAAGGACACTTCTATATGATAATACTATTTGCCATCAAACTTTCAGGATGTTGAACTCCAGTTATCATTATTATATGTCATCATGTGCTCTGCATCCAATAGCCTGTAGTTAACATTTGAAGTAATCCTGAACACACAGGTATCGTGGAATGAATTGTCTCACCCCTGACTGATGTCCAGTCCATGATAATTCAATAATTATCTATTTGTTTGTTTATTTAAGTTTTTTAAGCATATAGCACAACTGTAATCTCTTAATTTTACAGTAGGTTTCTGTACTAACCAACACAACACTAGAATCAGCTGGAAAATATTATTTTTTATGTTTCCCTCTTTTTTGTGTCTTTTTTGTGAGTTTCTTTACACATACCATTTCTAATTCAGTAGGAGTTTTTTTTGAGTAGTTAAAACAGCTGTTTGAGACAAAAGATACCACAATAGCTTCATACATAATGTTAGAGCTATTGTTAGATGTGGGAACAAGCAGATACAGTGACACCTCATAATACTGGCATAATACCTTTGTCCATACCTATTTAACAGTTTAATGTGAGGTTGTCTGCTTGGAAAGGAGCTACAATGGCCCTGGTCCCAACTCAGCCTACTACCTCAGTGCAGCCCAGCAGGGATTGGCATCAGCGTGCTGTCAAACTTACATAAGTATATACAAGATTTAGGATCACAATTAACATATAACAGGTTATTTAACTTTCCCTTCACTCAGGCTAGTTTGTGTGTGCTCAGTACTGACGATCATGATGTTGACCCTGCTGTGAGTCATCCTATATTCCTGTGTGCTGGGAGGAGGGCTCCCTGTTCACTGTGATCCATGTTGCTCTGGCGTGATGCTGCCTGTAGCTTTCTGAGAGGGGGAAAGTAGAGCACAGCTCTGAGCCATAGGCAGAAATACCAGGCCTAACTAGGACATGTAGAGAATCAGGGCTAGTGGTGTCTCTCACAGAGACCTCATGGAAGGATGATGAGAATGGTCTTAGTAAAACAATGACTCAGTGGTTTCTCAACTTTATCAGGTCTTTATCGGGTTCATTCCTTCTATTGTTCTATTGTTGATGTTTAATGTTATTTAATGTTCTATTTAATATGTTAATCTTTCTATCTGTATATGTTACTGACAATTCATGCACTTTCCAGATGCCATTTTTGATCTGATGTGAATTGCGGTGTACCAGTGAACCTTAGTGTAATGCTTTCATGGTTGTCACGATTAAGGGCAATAACATGTAAGCAAGTGCATATTAAGATGTTTTGACAAGAGAAACAAACATAAGTGTCTATTATTATTATTACCACTGCTTTCATTATTATTATTATTAGTAGTAGTAGTAGTAGCAATATTAGTACCATTAGATGTGATCAGGTGTGTTTTCATTCATCTCTGTTGCACTGTCTAACCACTGTCAGTGTGTACTGATAGAAGCACTGAGCAGCAGGACTGGTTTCTAATTAGTTGCTCTCTGTTGTGATTGCAGGAGACCAATGAAATTGTGGCGATCAAGAAATTCAAGGACAGTGAAGGTAAGAGGTCCCTCATCTCTGTCAGAACAGCCTTCTCCTCCACGTATCATCTCAACTCTTGAATGTTATTAGCAATCTATTCCTTGTGTGGATATTCTATTCTATTCTATTCTATTCTATGTCATTCCATTTATTTTCAATGCAGCGCCTCAGTCCATCTCATCTCCCATGTCATATGTAATCCCATGTGATTTGTGTGGTCTTGATTTCCCCTCTCTCTCACCTACGTGCAGAGAATGAGGAGGTTAAAGAGACCACCCTACGGGAGCTTAAGATGCTCCGAACCCTTAAGCAGGAGAACATTGTTGAGTTGAAGGAGGCCTTCCGCAGAAGAGGAAAGCTATATCTTGTCTTTGAGTATGTGGAGAAGGTAGGCCTGCTGCAGAGCATTCCTGGATGTTGCCCACGTTGCTTTTTTTATATCATTCAGATCATTGATGTTGTGTGCAGGTGCCAGGACTGTAGCCAAGATATGCAGTTTTTCATAAAATTAACTTTATGTTTTGGTTGTGTTTTTCTCTCTTAGAACATGCTTGAGTTGCTTGAGGAGTTACCCAATGGTGTGCCGCCTGAGAAAGTGCGCAGTTACATCTACCAGTTAATCAAAGCAATTCACTGGTGCCATAAGCATGACATTGTTCACAGGGGTAAAATCCATCTCTTTTTGTTTTATTAATAGAGTGGGCAGTCCAATCATCTTAGTTTTTTACTTTATCAAGACAGATAGTAAGAAAGCTGAGAGGGAGACAGTGTAAGAGACGGTTCTGGACAGATTTGATGCTAGACTGGTAGGGCCACATGCAGGTTTAGAGACCAGAGTCTTAACAACTGCAACGTCACTCGGCACCATCTGTGCTTACATGTGAAAAACAACAAGTAACAACAGAGTCTAAATATTCCTCTGTGCTGAAATTATGGCTTCATGGGTTTTCTAATCTACTAACTAACCATTCAATTATTCACAAGACGTGCACTTTTGGCATATCAATGGCAGCAGAGAAGGAAACCAGATGGCCCATATGAGCTTTTGGCACATTAATGGCAACAGAGCAGGTGTCCAGATGGCCTGTGTAATATCCAGGCACACATATGACAGCGTTATGGGGGGACTCGAGCTATTCATTATGGTTTGTCTTTACATTCTGTGGATTTTCTCTGATAGAATTTTATGCTTGGGATGCTTTGTCTGCTTCAGATATTCAGATATTTAATCTTTTCATTGAGACAGATGAGCAGGTGGTGCTAGAACTGATAGCAGTGATGATGTAATGCTGACGCCAATGTATTGACTCACATACACCCCTTACATTTCTGTTCTTCCACCTCAGATATAAAGCCAGAGAACCTCCTCATCAGCTCTGATGATATCCTCAAGTTATGTGACTTTGGTGAGCACCTCCATCACACACTCTACACACTTAAAACTGTAAGGATGGTGGCCAAACATTCATAGCACTAATGCAAAAGGAATATATTCTATAGATACCACATTAGGCTTAAACCAATGTTTTAAGAGTGTAGGCAGTCATCAGCCTATCTAAAGTTCTGTGCAGCCATCTCTTCTAGTTCTGAGTGTGCTGATGTGGAGCATCATTAATGAAATGTGTTAGAAAACAAGAGGCTAGTCAAGCTTTGATTCAATCTGGTAGTAATCCCAGCACCAAAACAAAATGGGGGGAAGACGGCAAACAGTGCCTGGCTGACATCATGTAGGCAATCTGGAGTGAGAGACTGAAGACCTGCTGTTTGCTCTGTGTCAGAGAGATGCCAAAGGCGTCCATGGAGCAGACACAGGCCAAATTCACTCTCCATGGACCACAAATTCAAAGAATTTCATTTGGGACTGTTTCTTTCTTCAGTTATTACACATGGGCTTTATTTGCAGTGCATTTCTTTATGTTGAATGTCACTGCATACAATTCTGACAGATGCACAAATTGAAAATGAAAGCAAGGGGGTTTCTGGCTCTATTGGATGACGGCATAATACCTTTCATTGTGGATTAATACTTTTCCTCTTCCTTTTTCAATTTGAGTATAAAAATAAGCAAAATATACCCAAATAATTAAAAACAGTATGAGAGGACACAGGATCAAGGGATGAGGCTACTTTTAACCATAGCAATACAATCCCAGAGTGCTCATGATCTCCTATCATGATATCCTAGTCTATCTTCAGAGTTTGGCTCTTACTCAACAGCTTCATGACTTACACCTTTGACTCATTACTAGACCATAAAAAGATGGCCAGCTAAAATGACATTTAGATGTTTCAGTACTTAAGAGTATATCAAACAGCCCCTCATCTTACTATATTGCCTCCTCAATCTTCTCTTGCCAGGATTTGCACGTAATCTTTCTGAGGGGAATGATGCCAATTACACAGAGTATGTGGCCACTAGATGGTACCGCTCTCCAGAGCTCCTGCTTGGGTAAGTCTGTTCTTTTTCAGCCCTGTCCAGGAACCCACAGTAGAGGGAAAACTCAGTTACTATTCTCAACCCAACATACACTTAGTTATTCATATACCTAGCGTTAATCACCAACAGTCACCCCTTAAATCTCTGGTCCCAGGGCTCCTTATGGCAAGGCCGTGGACATGTGGTCAGTGGGCTGCATTTTAGGGGAACTGAGCGATGGACAGCCTCTGTTTCCAGGAGAGAGTGAGATAGACCAGCTCTTTACCATCCAGAAGGTGCTGGGACCCCTGCCACCTGAACAGATGAAGCTCTTCTATAACAACCCTCGCTTCCATGGGCTGCGGGTAATGTTAGGCCACTCTGCACTACAATACCACTCCTTGCTAACAACCCTCATTCAACCCACTCAACCCATCCTCTCTTCAATGTTGCTGTCATTTCTGCTTCTTCACTTTTCCCCCCATTTCTCTTGACTTCATCTTTTTGCTTGTTCGCCATCTCTTTCTGCCTCCTCCTCTTTTCTCTTCCCTTATTTATTTCCTCTCACTGCTCCGTGCTCTCTACGTTTTTTTTCTGGCTGAGTTTGCTGTGCCGTGACTGATTGGATCACAATGACTCATCGTGTATCATGTATCCTGTGTGCTCTGCGAGGGAAGGCTGTGATAGTCTTCAGT
>CABFOQ010009031.1:10040-27216 GCA_900660455.1 Gephyroberyx darwinii
ATCATAGTCTCTCTCTCTCTCTCTCTCTCTCTCTCTCTCTCTCTCTCTCTCTCAGCACAGGAAACTGGAATAACCATGCCAACTATTAGCCCTTTGGAAATACAAGACTTGTGCTATAGGATTAGTGACAAATGATATAACCAAAAGACTTTCTGTGGAGGAATGAAAATGTTTGAAATGGTCAGGAGATACAGGGATGTGAGCTGCTCTATTAGATGAAGATTAGAATACATTATTTTATTTGTGGGGAAAATGTGATGACCTGTGCACATGATGTGCAGTTTTACAGCCAAACGAATGAACCATTGGTTGTTGAAATGCATGCTTGATGGGGCAGAGGCTGGAACTAGATCTAAGGCTGAGACCGTCTTGGTCTGGGTCTGGATCTGGGTCTAAGGACCCATGTTTGGGTGGCAGAACTCTGGCTGGGCGTATAACGGCCCCAACATTGCCTTGCTGTCCATGACTGACACATCCTGTTAGGCTTGAAGAGAACAAGTGTGTTTTATCCCAACATAAATATTTTCTAGTTATTCCATCATATTCCCTGGCCTGTACCCATGGTCACCACAAGGCAGGACTGTCAGGCTGTTTGAAATCAGGGGCCTCTCGCTGATCAAAGGCTCTTGTTTATATCTCATGTCATTGATGTTTTTTGGCAGGCACGGGGTATTGTGACAATCTCCTGCTTGTTATCCGTGCGATCAGCCATAGCTGTAGGGCTCTCCGCGCGGTCCAAGGTGAACAGCAGTGGGCCCTCCTGCAGGCTGGGCCATATGGAAGAGGAACATGAGAAAGAGGGAAAAGAATGCAGGGAGGCCGGGCTGTGAAAAACATATGCTGTGTCAAAACTTGTATCTGACTTTTCATGAGAGTATGATATACTTTATCTTTGAGGCAAATTAGGATTCCATTACATGATGTACTCTATAGGACAATGTGTTGTAGCTAACTGGTGGCACTAGTGAGAAGCTCTGCACCGTCTCTGGTGTAACACTTCACACAAGCAGGCCGAGAACAATAACCGAGCAAACTCCCCAAATTTAGAACAAAAAATCTTCTTAGCAACTGAGTGTTTTCAATTCAGATGAATATGCTGTACAAAATGTTTGGAGATGCAACCACAGAATGTTCTATTTTCACTGCAATGGATCCAACATTTGGCATCGCTTCCAATTACGGCTCACATCGAAGAGAAAAGAGTCTGTAGCTCGGTGTTGGCGGCCACAGAGAAAGCAGTGGGCGAGAAGAGGAGTGGAGTTAAACTTAAGGACTAATTAACAGTTTGACCCCTCAGAATATTCACACCTGCCTACAGAGCAAGCCGGGGTCTTGTAAACTAACTTTTTATGGCGTCTACGTTTTCCCATAAAAAATGTCACAGAATGTCCCCGTAGTTTCATATTTGTGATTCCAACAATTTATATCATTGTAGACAAAAAAAACATCGATTTATGCTCGGTGGAAGGGCAACGGGCTCTTCCCTTGTCGATATCAGCACTGAAGTTAGCATGGGTCAGACATTCAATGTGGACAGCTACTAAGTCACAGTTGAAAACGAGGGGGTAACATCAAAGTGTAATTTAACTGGCTGTAAAGCGACAGGGCGCCTCCCCAGCCTTTTTATTGACTGGGATGACTGGGGTCAACTCACAGTGTTAAAAGGAAACACTATAAATTAGACACCCCACAGCGACTGAAGGGGATTAACAATAACGACTTGCTCCAACTGAAAAAGAAATATCCCAAATATTGGGAAACATAAATAGTAGAGAGAAGAGAGAGGAGAGCAGAGAGAGAGAGAGAGAGAGAGAGAGTCCACTCTTAATTGAATCTGTGTTTGACCAGATGCAGGGAGCAGAGGAAAGTAAATGTGTGAGCAAAGTATTTATTTGTACCTCTAATACGGTTTGTTTTCCCTCCTTAAGATATGAATTGGGATGTAATGTGAAACTTGATGCTTTGAATTCCAGCCAACTGTGAATTCCTCTGAAGTTGTTTGTCTCACTTGCTGTGAGGATGCAGGCAGGCTCACTCACTGACACTAAATGGACTGGACTACCAAGCTGAGATATGAATCATTGTGATACATTCTATATGATTCCCTTTGTTTTGCCTTGTGAGCGCGACACCACAAGGGATTAGCTTTGGAAATAGCCCTGGGCCTGCGCTGCTATTTGCAAAACAGAGCTTATCCCAAAGTAAAAATTAGACGAAGATATACTCTCATTTTCTACGATTCTGTTGTTGTTAGCTGACCTTGTCTCTTATGGAAAGCACAAATAACACTACTATGAATAGCTTGGCACTATTTGCACATTGTGGTGTCAGTTGCAGTTTGGGATAACACACACACACACACACACAGACACACACACATGTCCCGCAATGACACAGTACATCTGCACATCTCTGCTATAATTCTGCAACAGTGCACGTGTGCCACAGACACAGAACCTCAGCACACATGAGTACAATAGTGTTTTTTCCACACAAAGTGTACTTTTGAGACCATGTGATAGGTAGCCGTCCACTTTGAAATTAAACTCTGCTGACTGTGCAGAGCGATGATCCATCTCAGCAGGCTGTGCTGTAAAATGCACAGACTGTGCAAAAAAACCAACTGCTACAGAAGTGCATCCATAAAGTTTAAGACTGATAAATCACCTCTCGCTCTCTTTTTCCCTCCCTCTTTCTCTCTCTCCCTTACTCTGTCGGTCTCTCCTCCTCTGTTTCTTTTTCACTCCCCCCAGCTGTTTCTCTTGCGTCTTGGAGCAAAATAGAATTTCCTTCATCTTGTTTTTGTTGAAAAACTTTTAATCTTTGATTGAAAGAGAACATTCCATCCAATTGGGAAAAATTCTCTAGAGGACATTTTTGTACGCAAGCATATAAAAATACAAAAATGAAAAATACTTTAATGGGAAATGTACTCAACATGCATGATTACTTCTTCCTTCCAGCGATCCAGCGATTAAAAAAAAATCATAACAAAGCATTCATTGTACAAGTGCATTGCAATGCATAATAAAACACATCAGTTGCTGTCACTATCCCATAAGTTAGAATAGTTCATCCCACAACACAGGATTTTTTATTGTGCTGCTGTTGAAGGAAAAACCTCCTTGAATCTATTTTACTGTTTTTCTGTGTTTTTACTTGAACTGGGAGTTTCAAAAATGCATTCCTATCAATATGAATAAAAGTGTCTTTTTCCAAATAGCTGAAAAGTTTATTCTGGGGGATCCATGATTTATCGTAGAGCAATACACAGATTTTACAATGTTATTTGTATTATAGTGTCACACACACTTCCGCAATTTAAATGTAACCAAACGAGGTAGATCTTTGAGCCTGCTGGAAATGAATCAGTCACTGCAATATTTGAGTATACACACATACAATAGGTGAAGGGCTCTAATCTCCCATCTCGGGTCTTTAAACAGTCCTCCACGGTAGGTAATGCATCCTCTAGCTCTGCCTATCGACGGTCAGTTTACATAACACAGTGACAAAGAGGCCAAACAAAGTCCTGGAGTGTATGAGCCTTTTTGCCCTGCCGCTCTCCCTTGGCCATGCAGACTGAAGCTAATGTAAATTGCCCTGCCAAAATTTAAGCTAAATGGTAAAATGATCCTGAGTCCTTGTCACCTCCACTCATGTCATCAACTTGGTGAAGTGTGCCTTGGTTGTCTGGGCTGCGTGGCTGGTTCCCATTACTCCCTGCTCAAACCAATCAGCGGGGACGGCCATTAAGGAAGGCAGAAATGGTTGTGCTACACTACAGACGGTGTACAGACGGGCTCTTCATTACAGAGCGACAAAATCACGCACAACAATGTAATCACACCTGGATGTTGGTCCTACTATGTTCAACTGTCTGCAACCACCTCTACAACGAATAAAACATGTACAGTTGCAGGGCAAAAGAACTGGATCAAAATCTCCCTTTGCCCAAATAAAATTCTGCTGGTTTTCATGTCTTCGTATTACACTGGCAGCACATTATTGGTGAGCATTAACAACACTGATTGAATGTTGGTTGAAAGAGGAACAAGTGTCAAGTGATAAAAGACATGGGCCCACTATAATTACAATTCAATAGCTATGTACCAACAAAGTGACACACTTTGCCTTATCAGAGTAGTTAAATGTTTATTACATATAACTGGAGCCCAAATGTTTCAAAAGGCTCTGCTTTGACTCCACAGCGTTTCAAATGGAGGGGTTCAAATTGATTTTCTCTGGTCTGTGCATACAGGGGACCCTCTCCAATGAGGGCAGGTAAGCCAAACTAAAGGTCACACTCCCAACGGCATCCTCGTACACCGAAACATCAAAAGAAAAAACTTTTGCCTATAAGGACATTTATGTGGCTGGTTTATAAGTGTAAGTGTCCCAGTGAATCGTCCTCACGTGACCACTTAACAGCACACGCCTCTATTTTTCCACTCACCAACGGCACACCTCTCATCCCATCTTCTTCTTTAGTTTGAGGATTTACTTATTTATTTACTCATGAGTTGATCAACTTTTATAATATGGTTGCAAGCATTGCATTTCTTTACTTGTTGCTTAAGGAAAATGTATTATTTTTATCTCTGTTATATCTCAGTTTATGACATTATTATTTAGTACATAGCATTGTTTCTTTAGATATGTCACTCAAAGCCGCATTGGACTACCACCCTCTGCTCATAAGGTTTCTTTCAGTTTCAATCAATCTGACAGTTAGCCATCAATCTGACCTGAAAGCTGTCGATGTTCCAAGTGCTGCCTTGCTGCTTTCAGATGATACCTGTCTGTCAATGTGTTCAGTAGAAACACTTTAGTTGTGTGTTACAGTTCATATCCACTGTAAAAATATTTATTAGACAGATATGCTGCTATTTATCAGCCAAAAGCTTCTCAGCTAGCTGGCAATCTGTGCATGTTAGAAGACGTTGAGACCGATCGTCACATGACCTTTAATGGAAGGGATAATACCACGAATTATAACAGCAAAGTCATGCAATTTGAAACTACCTTGTGATTATGTAAAAAGGAGGTTTGATAAATGAAATAAGCTAGGAAGTAAGAAAATACACCAGAATTTTCCTATAAAAACATGGGGCATTATTTAACATTCCTCCTTACCCTGTCTTTAAAAGTTAAAGATAATTTATTGGTCCTTTCAATGTATGCCCAGTGGAGTACCCATAAAAATGTGGGTAAACTATGACCTCCAGTCAGTGGTAATCATAATGCAAACAACCACCAATGTAAACAAAATTCAATTACAGCTTCAGAGTAGCAATAAATCAATGCCTTTTCTCCTTTGAAAGACTAAATCTTAATTTACTTTTGACATCAATTTGCATCATAAAACCTTATGTTAGCCTAAAAATGTGCCTAAATTGTATTCCACAAATAGAAAGGTGGATACACTCAGTACAACTCCAAACCTGCATGTCTAGATCACATGAAGGCCCCTATAGGACATTGTTCTCAACACAGTTACATCAGTCTACAGAGTTTCTGAGGGTCAAGTCGCTGCAAGCATGGAAATAGAGGCAGACGGAGTCGCTGACATCTGAGTCGCATTATTGCTGGAGCTCTTGTCTATAACGCCGAGATGTTTTTCTTGCTTTACAGTTCCCAATCCAGTCCTCAAGGACCCCCTGTCCTGCAGGTTTTTCGCTCCAGCTCTACTCAGGCACACCTGAACCAATTAGAAGCTTCACGTTTTCATGATACCTTAATTGGTTCAGGTGTGCCTGAGTAGCGCTCGAGCTAAAACCTGCAGGACAGGGGGGTACTTGAGGACTGGATTGGGAACCACTGCGAGACTATAAAGTGTTAACCCGGTCATATCATATCCCCTAACACGAACCTGGTTGGTTCAACTTGCGAACCTTCTAAGAACCGGTCAGGAAGTGGTCTAATCCTACGCAAACGTGGCAACCTACATGAATTTATAGGCCCAACACATTTCACACTGCAAATCTTACCTGCAAAGACAATTTGAAATCACTAAACGCTTGATGGTATGTCATGTAAACTGAACAAAACAAAAAATTCTAAAAATAAATTCACAAAACAATATGAAATTGTATTTAATGTAATTGAATTATGGTACGACCTTTGCTGCATACAAATTTTCGTATGCAAGTATAAATCTTTGAATAAATCTCTTTTATTTTTGGAAAATGTTCAGGTAAATATACAAACGGTTAGGATTACTTTGTTTCTTCATGGTGTCAGTCATTGCAGTTTATACGCAGCCCACGGTATAATTTAATTTCTAGATTAACTAGATCAATACTATTATCAAGATTAATATTAATGTTAATAATATAATCTTAATAGCCATTGTAGGCTAATGAAAGCCTTCGACATATTCGGGGCTGAAGACCTTTTCCGTATTTGCAGTAACTGTCATAAGATCTTTAAACAGCTTTCAGATCAGATATCTCGACAAATTTAATATTGATGGACAAGCAATACAAGTCATCTAATTCAAATAATTTAAAGGATTGATTGGTTCATATACATTCATTAAGATTGTAGATTCAGGGGGTATCAATTGAGTACATTAAATAATACACTCAAATTAAATCTTATTACTATTATTATTGTTATCATTATTATTATTATTGTTTCCGTATTATGAGTGGTGGCAAGCCCTGTGTGCACTGTTGATTATTTAAGATTTCGTCCTTCAATCTGGATTTTCTTCAGTGCTAGGCCGACTGTTTGCTCCATCACATCATCTCAAGTGGAATCAAACCGGCCGAATGGGCGCTATCTTAAAGTCAATGCAAGCCATTATACGTCCATTAGATCAATCAGCTTATGGTCATGCTCAGAGTCAAGTGAAGTGAAGCGGTTTCATGGAGATGAATTTCATTTTGCTGTTTATGAAGAACCTCGCAGCCAGACACTTCATCTTGTTACCGCAAGATGCACTGTAGGTAAAATGGTCGCTTAAAATGTGATTTCTACTTGTATAATTTAGCTTTATCTTAAAATGTTACTGTAGCCTTTTATTTAATTTTATTAGGCTATATTCTTCATAAGCCTTTTTATGATATTTTCTAGTATTGGTTTAGCAAAACAAATATTGCTCAGTGCAGATTTCTCAAATGTAAGTTAATGACGAAATGACGAATAATACCAAGACGTCATCTCAAGTAAAGTATACATAACTATTTAAACGTATAAATAGGCGCTTTGATAGAAATACCTGTATTCAAGACAATATTCAATGCGGAAGACCATGCCTAAACCTGCAGAACTAAAACACTTGTAGGAAAACGTTTAGACAGTCTATCAACTGGTGTAAAAAGCAGTGCTTGCTACCATTCTCTTGAGAGAAGTTGGGTAAAATTGATGTTCAGTCTTTCACTGTTTCACGCTTCCATCCTTCATCTCATTGACTGCGTCAATGGATTTAGATGTCACCCACGAGTTGCTCGCACATGGCTGCAGAAAGAAATGGCTTCTGCAGTATTTGTGTTGAATTTATATTGGGCTATGGATGCGTTCAGCATCTGGCCTTTGCTTTAGCTCTCGGAATATCTCCAAGACACGAGGAGCAGGTCTGCTCCAACCCAGGACCGCACGTTGACACATCTTGAATCACATTCTGAAGGGCCCTGTCTGTCTCCTCATTTATGATTCTGGCCTGTGGGCATGTTGGTAAAGAGGGTATTTATTTCAGATGTATTTCGTTCAGATGTAGCAGAACTGTAGAATTGTGATTATCATTAGATGTCATTATGGATTTTACATTTCAAGTGTGTGTGTCTGTATGTGTGTCTGTCCGCCTGTCTGTCTGTATCTGTTATGGACCAATTCGCTTAGTATTTTTTCCTTTTCATATAGCTATGGGTGTAACTCAGTTCCTAAACTCAATTCATCCAGTTTAAGCACCTTTTTAGGCCGACATAAATCTTAATGATGTAATTTCACAGTTTTCAACATAGTAAATAGCCTACCGAAGGTGTTTGAGTTATATGACCATAGGGTGTTTTAAGGCACCAAAACCATAAATTAATGGTCCTAGGAAAATATAATTGATTCGTGTTTATATCTGTAGTTGTGTGCCTTCTGATTTTCCACTACATCACTGTAAACAATCTATAAAATCTAATTGGATTAAAGACACAGCAACGAAATGTTAAATAGTATTTTAATACACGTGTCAGTTCAGAGTTCACTACTAGTGCCATCTGAAAATGTGTTAATTCAATTGTCCGATTCAGCTCCAATTGTAAGGACTGTAATGCAGATTATCGCATTAAATGTGGCCTAATTTAATTCGATCGTCAAAGGGAAAATTTGATAGTCGGGAAGATTATGCTTCTTCTTAATTGTGTTACTAGGATAGCTGTTGTCCTAATGTTGGTAGTAAGTTGTCACGTCCCGCGTATTCCTTTTGTAAATACAGTTGGAGAGGCAAATGTGTTCAGGCTTTTTACGCACGCCATCCGCAATCTTGGGGGGAGATTCCCCTTCTCAAAGAAGCAAATAAACGGAAATACAAAGGTTTCTAAAGCACACCAAACTACGTTAGAGGCTTTTGGACAGCTGGTTTATCAGTCAGATAATAAATAAAACAAGATTTTGGACAAAACACAGCAGAGCTATTATCAGGGGCGTCGATTTACTAAACCCTGAGGCATGACCAAGTCCCTGCACCTACTACCATTTGTCACCAAAACTTCAAAACCCAAAAATAGATCGATTACATTTCAGGAGACAAGTGGAGCAATGGCTGACGGCCGACAAGATCTTATTATTTGGCCAATGTGATAAATGATTATAGACGTATAGGTCACCAAATGTTGCACAGAAGCGCACAACTTAGAGATATCCCATCCCACCACTCATTTTTTACGTCTTCTAAATACATTTCTGGCCATCTTTGCTCTCAATTATACTGATAAAAAAAATTACAAAATCAAACATGGACTCGTTTAGGCTGAGGTATGACGAATGTCAATACCTTGACATACCCAATTTACGCCCATAAATAGAATACAATCAGCACAATGTGTTTTTTTTCTGCTCACCGTAGCATGGGATGAGCGCTCCGTTGTGTCCGCTGTCCTGGTGCAGTTTGCCTTCCTCGGGTGGTGTCTTGCAGGAAGATCTCTGCATGAAGAAGTGGTATTTGCTGAAAGTGTCTTGCCCAGAAGCAGTGGCATCCAATGAGTGGCACTCCTGTTGGAGGGGGCTCCGAGACTTTTCTCCGTAAGCCTGACCTTTGTTGGGCAGGAAAACGGCAGGGCTGTATTTGGTGTCAGTGGCTGGGAATGTCCTAAAGTGGTCCGTGTGGTGATCCCTACCTTGCGCTGCAGAGGGGCTATAATATGAATCCATGGATGTCATATCGCTGTATGAAGCGCAGGTCTCGGCGTTCATGCTTAAAAAAACAGTCAAGGGAAGAAAAAGACCAAGTCCAAACTTTTTTTCTCTCCTCTCTTTTGGAAAGGGAAGCAAACAGATACCCCCTCCTCTCCCTCTACCTCATACGAGATGAACACACACGCATATGCGCACATAGACTCAAACACTAGGCTGCAGCTGGGTTTGGTTATAAAACGATTCAGATCTTTTCCAGGAACCACTGTCGTTGACCAAACACTCAGAACTCCCCCTCAGGTTTAAGACGAGCTGCACAGACCCGTCTGTCCTCAGAGGATGGGACCCGGCGACTTCAAGACCCTCTCCCAAGTCATTAAGAAACAAGAAAACGTTTTGTGGCAAAATATATAGGGGACTTCACACTTTACACATGACAATAATGTAATTTGGATACGAATATAGCCTATAACTGGGGCGGAGAGGGCACAATTTTACGCTTCATTAGCAATGGTTCATCAAGGGCAATTCACTCATATTAGCCTGTTGAATTCTTATGGCCAATTATGTGATTTCTGAATAAAATCAGGATTTTACCCCGTTTCACTTTGGATGCGGACTGCATAACGATATTTATTCATTTGCATTTATTTCAACCATTGGCAATACGGTGAACCATAATTGTTTCCTACATGTCATGAAAAGGCAAACTCAATTAGATGAGCTTCTGTTGTAATGCATTGCTTGTGGCTGTATTTCCAATTTCTTGGCGTTTAGGATAAAATAAATAATCAAAACGTATCAATAGGCACCGAAATTAAATGTAAGACTATATTAGACTAAACAATAATAATAAAGAAATGAGAGCACTGCACACCAAAAGCCTCATCTAAAAAACTTACTTTGAATAACCAACTTTGCTCTGTCGTCACTTATCAAACTATCTATGTAGAAATATAGATGTGTGTGGATATTTTTTCACAAAGCTATTCTTAGCCTCTCTTTATATCAAACAGGATATATTTTAACTTAATGTCTTAGACGGCGGATGCATCTATTTCTAACATCAATTTTTTTTTCCATCAGTTTCCAATAGGCAGTTACACCCCTATATCAGCACAAATCTGCCATAGGAAGACAAGTTGGTCTGTGCAATAAAGACGTTTAAAACCTAAACATGTAAACATGTATAACTGTGTAAAAGTTACATATCCTAACGAAAAATCGCTGTTAAGGACTTTTAGCTGCTGTGTCTATATGGTACTCAACAGTGAGTTGAGTACTTTATGATATTTGTTTCTGTATCTCCTATGATATCACTATAATACCAATATAATACGTTCTGTTCTGTTCAGCCAGGGCATTTACTGTCACTGCTGTCGACTTGACGAAATTAACGTTAAACTTAAACGAAAATGACGCTTTTTAATTCACTGGGTGTCTTTGCTGAAACTGCGACCTCCGACCAGAAATTCAGCACTTGAAGCACTTTGCACTGTAGTCTTTCTACCTAATCCTGTTACTATCAGCGGATCAGTGTTTCTTTGTTCTCGGGTTAAAACAAGGACGGTAAATAGGACACCTACTTTTAAACAACAAGCTATTATCCTTATGAATAAAGTTATAAATAAGTCATTCAAATGCTATAAAAGTATCGGGCCTACCGGCTGTGTTGGTTGCGGCTGATTTGAAAATCTAAAATGGAGTTATGCGTTATTCTGTACTCATGATAGGTCAGCATTAAAGTACTCTCTTAGACAATGTCAGTACTAAAAGGAAGACAAGCTTTATATGAACGATGCCATAAAACGTATCCACATAAACATAAATAGAGCACAACACGTTTGTTCCTATAAACTAGGTTGACAATTCCCCTCTAATTGCATTAATCGCTATTGACAATATTGTAACCAATATGATAAGGATAGGTCCAACTATTGTCACCCTTATTATTTGACAATTAGGTTACTATATGAATAGTACTACATTTTATTTCCAAAACTGCTAAAGGTAGTGAGTGGGATTGTAGGTTACAGTAGGCCACAGACTATGACACACACAATTGAAACATTGGGGTCATCTCAATTCATTTGTGTACCACCCTGCATTTGTCTAAATTTTCTTTCCATCCAATATTTTGTGATAGGCAGCCCATATATAATATACATTGTCTTTTCTGTGTGTTTTAGATTAGATTAGATTCAGTACAGGTACTGAGACAACGAAATGCAGTTTGACATATAACCAAAAGTGCAAATAGTAGTAAAGTGCAGAGTATGTACATATGTATAATGGTAATATAAATATTAAATAAACAGTAAGGAAAAATATGAATATGCTAAGATATATACAGTATGGACAATATTGAAAATATGAACAGTGTGAAATGAATTATTGTTTATCCATAACACTACTACAGAAAATCCATGCCTCTGTGTTTGCACATATCATTTAAGTATCACATTGTGATCCAATATAATCATATAAAGAAAGCAATTATGTAAGTAATTTTTAGTATGTAATTTCAAAAAACATGCTTGGATGTACAAATTATGAAAACCAACAATTTAGATGAACAAATTAACAGATTACAGTACACAGTTTTACTCCACCCATCATCCATCCTTACCCTCCAACGCAGACTTGGCCTTGTCACCTTCCTGCTTTGGCCGGTAATGCTGGCCTGGCAGATATGATATCACCTTGTTTGTTTGTTATACTGTCAGGACCAAGGCTGAAGTACAGGCCTGTACTGGCACTCATGAGGAATGTTTCTGGCAAATGAGTCACGTAGGATATACTGGGCACATACAGAGCATGCAACCTAATTGTATAGTGCAGAAAAAATGTGAAAAACCCACAGCGAGCAGCTATACATAGAGTATACACATATACAAACACACAAACGTATTCATACAATCACGTACACATGGCGTACACATGCAAGCATGCTCACGTGTGTGCACCAAAAAAAGGAAGAAAGAACGAGAGAGAGGGAGAGAGCAGTACAAAAAACTCCTTTCTTTACTGATTGGATTTCAAAGTAAGTTCATCAGCCTGAAAAGTGCCCATAATGTTCATGTTCATTACATTAAACTTGGCCTGCACTCAGTTGCAGATATAATGTGTCTCAGGGGCACAAGGAGAAAATAGTTTAATAACAGTTTATGTTTTATCTAATCAAACAAAACAAACAAATAACTAATTACTTTAAACTATTGCTGCATGCCTCATGTCAGCAGTGTGATTTAAGGCAGCCAACCAGACTTCACCATTCTTTACCAGAATTTTTCAAACCTACTGGAACAGTGTACTTCTGTCTGTCCTATTCTGAGCAGTGAGGTGAGTAATGGTTTTGTAATGTAATATAGTGTTAGAGCCTTAACACAGTCAATCCAGAATATACCTGTTCAATGAGAGGGTGTGGATTACTCTTGTGGTTGGAAGTAATGCTTCAAACTGGCCTACAGTATCATGTGATTCTACACCTCTATATATAATGACCTCTCACTCACCAGCCACTAGCAACAGCAGTATTCAGCAGGTAGGACTTGGGCAGCAGCAAAGCTTTGAAAAGCTG
Organism: Gephyroberyx darwinii; assembly: GCA_900660455.1. Lineage (NCBI taxonomy): Eukaryota > Metazoa > Chordata > Actinopteri > Trachichthyiformes > Trachichthyidae > Gephyroberyx > Gephyroberyx darwinii. Next base: position 22,969 of record CABFOQ010009031.1, read on the forward strand.
CATCTGCTTGATCTAATAGAGTTAGCTCTGTGCTCTGGCCTGTTTTAATCTATAATGTAGCTCCAGTAAGTCTGCATGGGGAGAAACGCTATGTTTGTAACCACTGTAAATAACGATGGAATACTGTGTGTTTCATATTTTATATGGCTTGTTTAGAGGGTGGTTCACATTTGTCCATATTTTGGCCACATGTGCAATTTGATGTCTTTATATTTCACACGAAAAAGCATCCCCAGTCTCACTTACTGTAATTGCTTTATTATAAAAACCATGCACTCTTTTATTGTACAACAGCAGCAGCTTGGTATGGACAGAGTGAGCGTGTAGGACTGTTCCTCACCATTGACAAGTTATTAACATGTCAGTTTTCTGGCATAGCTAGTGAAAGCTGCCCATTGACTGTAGGCCCACCTGCAGTGAATAAGGGAGCCTACTGACAGAGTGTGGCATGAACACACACACACACACACACACACAAAGAATAAAAATGCTAGCACGACATTTTCCCATGAGTGTTATGGTGTCTGCAAGAAATGCTTGCTTCTGTCTTTATAAAGTACAAATTCTGGCCACACGTTTATAGAAAGTATTTATATCTACTGTCAAATATTTAAACTCAGTGACTGTAGTGTTTAAGTGTCATAATGGCTTTGATTTGGTTGGAGTTGGCTTTGATTTGGTTGTAGTTTTATTTGTCTTGCAAAAAAATGGTTATAAATCTGTCAGGCATAGTTCCAATATAGCCTTATGAAATCAATTATGTATTTTATTCATGTACATAAATGCATTTTTGACAGTAAAAAGACAAAATTCCAATGCTATTGGTGGTAGTGGACATTATTTGTTTTATTTTTAGGATTTTTTCTTTTCATTCAATTATTTCGCAGCCAGTCTCGACATTTTTTCCTATAAGATGAAACAAAGAACATCTTATTTTCCTAAAATTCAGTAAATTCTGATTTTAAGTTAACCAGCTGAATGGGGAAAATTATGAAAAATATATTGATTTATTAAAAATGCAAATCCTCTTGTTCTCTGGCACTATATGTCTATTACATACAAATATAACTGTTTAGAACAAAAGGTTCTTACATGTTTTCTTATACCAGGCTTATACCAAAGGAAGTGTAATTACAATTGAGACACAAAGCACATGCATTCATAAAGACAAAAAGTCAGCAGACAGTTGGCACCTCATTCTTAAACTTTGCAAATATTTCACTTGGTCAGTTAATTCTGAACTGAGAGGGCAATGTTTCAGCTATTTAATTATATTTAATTATAGTTTGAGTCTAATTTATTTGGAAGTCTTGTATAATAATGATATTTTTTTCCATATTTCTTCCGCCAGTGAAATACATCAGACATTGTCCTAATGGCACAATGGGTAAGACTGTTGTCACAGTAAGTGACCTTAAAATGCCCCTTAATGCCTCTGAATCTGAGGGTTAAAAGAAAACACAAGGATATGGAGGAGACATCAACCCACATCCTCACTGTGCTGACAACATTAAACTTTAGCCTCTCCATTTTGGCTCTAGCCTGTGGCAAAGCAACTTGATTGAGGCCTTTGATGGGCATTAATACACCGTGGAGAGACGGCTTTGTGCGGGAATGGAAATGAACATAAAACGGAAAGCGGAACAGGAAGGAGAGAGGCCCACAAGCTGATCTTATTTAATTTCACATAAAAGAGACATTCCATCTTCACAGGGCCTATTAGAGTATCTCAGTGTATGACAACCCGCCCCTTCAAGAAAGTTCTCAAAGCCAAAAAGTACGCTACGGTCCAGCTTTATTGAACACATTTAGTCTAGCGGTAGACTTTCAAAAACCATAATATACAATCTTGATTGAAATAACTTTTCAGTCTGACACAGGCCAAATCAATATCCAGGAATGTTTTGTATCACTGGCATCATGACTGCCAGCCCTGCCCATAAGTAAAACATCTTCAATTATTGTTGACCACATTTGATATCTTTTGCACTCTACAGATGAATGAATTACATGTTGTGTCTTTGTGTCATGCATCTATGCACAGTGTATCTGACAGAATCAGACATTACTGTCATGTCAGATCTCATTCATGTGCTACCAGGCCTGTGTTATATTTTACCCGGTGATGACTGTCTATACCATCCAGTTGCAGTTTATGTAATTTCCACATGGGCAAAATTGCAAAAATTTGGAAAGTAAACATTTGATTGCTATGTATATGTGATAAAGTACTATTGCGCTGGGATAATTGGGCTAACTCAAAGTAGGCACACTCTTGCTAATACCATTTGTGATAGTTACTATTGATATTCCCACTGTTTATTATACCTTTAGTATTATTCACCCTTTCCTGTCTGCATGAGTGCTACTACTGCACACTTGATAGTAGAACCAGTTAACTTTTCGTTTTTACTACTGGGCCCTTGTATGTACTGTAATATTTTAATACTCTTCCAACCTTTTAAGATGTATGTCATTTTATTGCAGATTATTTTCATATATAATGTTCAGAGCTAGAGTTTCATTAGTAAAGTGGAGTCTTATGTGTTAGAGAGCAATGGAGCTGATGATGAGGAGTCAGTGAAGCCAGCGGCACCGTCTGACTGAATGTCGGTGAATTTCTAGATGTAATGATATACACGAGCGCTAAAACAAAACGTGGTGTTTAATATCCTTCATAGACTTCCACCGTAGTAAAATTGTGCAAAGGAAACTCCGTTCATCAGTAGTGCAGACACCCATGTTGCCATTATTTTATAACATGCATGGTGGCCAATGGAGTTCAAAGGCTTCCACTGGATTTATAACAATTTTTACAAACTGAAACTCTGTTTAACTGCTACACTGCTCATTATGGTGCGCTTATCAAAGGTAAAATGTATTGCTATAAAGCCTACACTGTAACATGGTCTCTATTCAAAATCTCTTCATATTCTCTGACATGTTATGCTTCAGATCTCAACCTTACTTTAAGTATACTGGTAGTGACACTCAGCAGCTGGTTTCAGCTAAGACATACATTTTTTTCTACCAAATGTAACTCATCTAGTTAGATTTTACTGATAAAAATGAAGGATTCCCGAGTTATAAGGACATGTGACATACATGTCATACAGAGTGGTGAGTACAGAAATTGTATTCACATGTATGAATACAATTAATGCTGTCTAATTCATAGTAGATTAATGAAACAATTCAAACAGGAATAACATAGAGGAAATAAATCTTAATATCAGACATTGTATTTCAGGTTTTGGAATCATCTTTATTTTAAGTCAGCTTTATCAAAATAGTGATGAATGAAAATAACCTTGCCTATGTTTATCAGACATAATTGGTGGCTGATGTAATCAAATCCTGCTAACCTAACAAAACTAGACTGGTATAAAACAATATTCATGAACTAGTTTATTTAGTCATTTTATCTTTGAAATAAATATACTGCCTTCAATTAAACAAAAATATACAGTCATTTGCAGTCCACCTTCATCGTGTATTTTTTGCCCTGATGCTGTGAATGCAGAGGATTGCAAATAAAGACGTACTGCATCACAGAAAGTTATGGATTGAACTCCGGTTGTCCTGGGGTGTTTGGAATGAGTGGGATTAAAAGACAGCTGCCTGATAGGTACTAGGTGGTTTTTCCGGCTTTTATAAATGATCGATAAATGAAAAATCAACTAGGTGATAACTTTGCACCAGTTGAAGTGCTACTGATGTCACATTAAAATCAAATATGTAGACTGCAAGAGCATTTGGTTAAAATAAGGACTTGTCTTTCCCTTGTCTCTATGTTGTTTCTCCATAAGAGTGAAATGGTTATAATCTTGTTTTACTGTTGAGATACTGCTCTGTGTTAAACAGATGCTAATGTGCATGTGTGTGTGTGTGTGTGTGTGTATGGCTCATGTATATCTGGTTGGGGCTCTGAGGTCTCCAGACCCTGTCTTTCCTTTCAGTGCAGTACCCAGATGGTTTGCCACCACAATGGTCTTTCTGCGGTCCTGATTGCATGACGCAGAACATATAGTATTCACTGCTGCCTTGTTTATTCCGCTCTGTGTGGTGGGTTGTGTGGCGTTGACAGTCCTGTCTTTTTTTTTATGAGTGTTGCTGAAAGTGTGAAACTGTTAGAGCTCCTTTTCGGTGTCCCTACAGGAAATGGTAGAATGAGCACACCTGTGGGTCCACACATCTATGGACATGGACATCTTCTGGGTGAGGATGAGCCGCGGCTCTGATTTTTTG
>CABFOQ010009034.1:2415-37900 GCA_900660455.1 Gephyroberyx darwinii
ATGTGAAGTAACTGGTATCTTGGAAAACTGGACTTTTATGGAGCTTCCATAGCACTGAGCTACATCCAAGCAGAGAAAGAGAGATAGACAGAGAGAGAGAGAGAGAGAGAGAGAGAGAGAGAGAGAGAGATAGAGAGAGAGAGAGAGAGGCTAGTCTGCTGTCCAAACCATTACCTAGCTGCCACTACAGTGAGGAATGTGTGTATTGTTCAGCGTATCGACCCATCAGTATACTGTATAGAATAAGGCAGGGAAACCACAGCATAATTATTAACAACTTAGGTGCAAACATAAGCACTACTATATCTATATCTGATTAATGTTGATTGATAAAGCCTATCCATCCTCCACAACCACAGCATTCACCGTGTGTCAGAAGCAATATTAATGGGTATTAATTGAGCATGAAAACAAAAGTAATTTCAGCTTTTCAATGTGGGTTAGAAGTTATAGAAGTGCAATGCAGGAGCCCTGTTTTCCTGATACAGTTAAGGCACATTTTGAAGGTTGGCCGTTGTTAGTTCAGCTTCACTGTTCAGTACTTTGATCTCCACTACATGTGCAGGTGCAGGGCCGCTCAGGCTGGCTGCTTAAAGTCTCCCTGTGTCTCCACTAACATTCACCTCCACTAACAAGACAGACCTCGTCGACACAAAATGCTCCTCCCTGCCCAAACACGCCACCACCACATCTCCTGCGGCCTTGCTCCATCAGTGAAATCCACTTTCTCAATTGATCTCACAGTAATTACCTCTAAAACACTGGTGGATTGAGATGTTTGCAATATTGAGGCAATGGTGGGGGTTTTCAGATACATACAAGGTCTACCTGGTTTTATATAGATAGTAATGGAAGTTACATGTACCCCTGCTGGCCTAGGATCGTGCCAGAACCTCCTCTCCTGTCCCTCTCATTCCAATTGCTTACAAGCCCAATACAAATTTTATTTTTTCAGCACATTCAGAGAGATTCTACAAGACTGACTTGTAGCTTAGCCCAATGTGAGTGTGCTCCACAGACTACAGAGTTGGGTTTGTGTGTGTTTTCATGCTTTCCGCCTTGCTAATCTGTTAGCCTTTGGCTCACATGTCTCCTCACAAGAGTGAGATGAGCCAAGCTTCTAACACTAGCAATAGCAACCACATGTGAGGGCAAGGTGCAGCTGAAACCTCTCCAGGGTAGACACACATAATGGCTGCTCAGCTTGTCTCGGCCTAGTACACCTCCAGCAAGCTCTGGCTAACTCCACTTTGTTGGGCCTGCTGACAGCACATCCCATTGTGTTGAACCAAACCAAATGAAAGGGAACTAATGGTGAGCTGTCACATATTGTCAATCATTATTTCAAAAGCTAAATACCGGCCCTATGTTGAATGCACTTATTGTACGTCGCTTTGGATAAAAGCGTCCGCTAAATGACTGTAATGTAATGTAATGTAATGTAAATCATTCAATTTAAGAGTGAAAAATGTCTTCAGACCCATAAAACAATCGCCTGGTCCCAACAAGGCTCTTTGACTCTGCATTTGACATTCCTTGATGTTGCCTACAGTGGTAGGGCTATTACTGAGGAGGCAGGTGTTGCTGTGATTGGAGGATTTTTTTCTGATTCGTCTTGTCAATTCCATCCCCGGTGTTTGCAATATATACAGTGGTTACCAACCACTCAGCTGATGTGGGAAGAGAAAGTTGACAGATACGAACGTTACAGATGATTCAGTTGATGTAGACGGCAGAACTTGAAAATAAATGGCACAGTACAAGATCTAAAACATCACTTTAGACGTAACATAGACGAGGAAGCGATTGGCGCGACAGTAAATGCAGAGCCAACAAAGTAATTTGACCCATCATTATTTACATTTGTCATGTTGTTCCACATCAGGTAATTTCCGGGAGCTTGGCAACTTAATGACGATGCCGATCCTCATGTTTCCAATTGGAACACATATTGTTCAGCTTCTTTCAGGTTGACCATCAACTTCCAGCTACAGCTGCATGGGAGGTCCAGCTCTCTAGGCTAATACAAGAAACAGGTGATAGTGTGAAAAGGTTTCAACAGTGGGTGCCATACCGCAAATAAACAATGTAAGGTCTAACAAAGAATACAGGAAATGAGGGGATGCAATGTGCACCCCCCACATTATTGTTATCATAAAATGATACTCCACCAGAGCCACTTTTTTATTAGGAGCTCCACCAGCCCCTAGTCCATGCTGTCTTATGTAGCACAGCCCTACTTAGTAGAGTAATAGAACACTTCTGGGCAAACGCAAGCAGAAAACTCCCTGTCAGTTTGGATGTGGCCCTCTATGAGACGAGGGTGGCCACTGACATCTAATATAAGGACATTCAGCAGATAAAGCTATGGCAGTGGGAGAAATACTAGAGGGAGACTAGGATTTATGTGATGACCTGTGGTCAAGAGATATATAATCTAAATGTGAAGTTAGGCAGGCTCACACAGTTGAAACAGATAAACTAATATAGATGATAAACCTGGCTTACAGAGGCCATTTTGTTCATGGTCTTCTCTCTCTTTCTAGTGCTCCTGTCTGAGAAATATGCCTCTAAATTTAGCATCAGATTTATCAAGCTGAGGCAATCTGGGGAAAGGAGTAGCTCCAGAATAGGGAGAGCAAAAGAAATAGAGAAGGTTGGGAGAAAGTGAAGGTATCTAAGAGACAGGTGCAGCAGACAGAAAGATTGGCGGTAGTGGAGGAGGGGGGCTTTGTCAGTGAGATGCTGTCCATCATATGCCACACTTAGAATGAAAATACATCTCCACTAATATCCGCCACGCATGCACACACACGCGCGCACACGCACACACACACACACACACACACACACAAGGAGGAAGAAATGTGAATTTCAATTAAGCGGGTAAGGAAATTAAACCAGTGTTAAGAGTTATAAAGTCAACCAAGCAGATAAAGACTCCAATAGTGGGAGGAGGATTGGATAGATCAGACAGATAGACAGACCACGCACACTCACACACACACACGCACATCCAAACACTATGCCACACCCAGCGCAAAGCCAGACAGCGTAGAATAGAGTAAAGGTCAACAAAGTTCAGGTGTAAAGCTCCTCCTATCCTCTCGTCTCCTCTCCACCCTCCTGATTTTATAGCAATGAAGACAGGTCAAACACTCTCAACTTGACGCTTTCATTTGTTTGTCTTGGCTACACCTGACCCTCTTTAGTGTTGAACTGGCCTTGTCTGGACTAAGGATTTTCATGGAATGCAAAATCTCTTAAAAAAAACAACAAAGCACTCCATTGCAGCATTGATGCTCGGAGCCCCACGACCAGATTTCAGCCCGGGACTCGGTGGTGTTTGGCCAGTAAAAGCCCTTCCATGTTCTGTCAGCATAAGGCAGCATAAAGCACTAGCTGCCACAACAATAGGCACACTTTAATGTTTCAAAAGCGTAAGCCTTCTTTGACTAAAGGTGAAAGATGTGTGTAATGCAGAAGCTGACATCACATGTTCAGGCGAGTTCAATATTCATTCAGTGGATGCAGTCCAAATGAATACTAAGTGTCTTGTCAATTGAGATTCATCTGAGGTTAGTGTTTATTCATTTACCAATATACACATCTGCTCAGTATTACATGGGAGATTAACTAGTTCCATATGAAGGATTTATCTCAGTAGAAAGTCATCATGCACCTGCATTCCCAAATGACATATGTAGGGCTTCCCCTCTTAGGCAATTAGTCAACTAAGTGGTTGTTACAGTCTCATTCCACTGAGATATATTTTTTTTAAATGTTTGTCTATGTTGTATAAGTCCTTTCCTGGAAAATCACGATCCTGTCTAGGGCGAGAGCTGTTCATTTTCACAGGTTATTTAATCGTATAGTTTAATCAATCAAAACAATTAATTTAACAGATTTATTAATTTTTAGAGAGCCTAACTGTATTTCATACAATGCATGTATGGATTAATAGGTTGTAAATGCCTGTGCTCATTTGCCAAAAGTTAATGAGGAAAGGAGGTGAAAATAATTTGGAGCGATATAAATGCAAAGGGAACAGAAGGTCAAAGTTGGACTAATTAAAAGTGCTTTAAAATTGCCTAGTGCAATAAAATTGCTGCATGTAGCTATCAATTAGAAAACACAAAATGGTCTTAGGCAGTTGTAGTAAGGAAATTTATCTGTCACCACTTTTGTTATTGTATGATAGCACAGGAGAAAATTAAGTCACAAACTAACAGTTACAAACATCTGACTGCCGGCTTATGCATCGCCTCTGGATGATTATTCCACTTTCTCCATTACTTTTCAGTATTTACAGACACATGAAGGCTTTTTTTCTTTCTGGATTTTTTTCCTACCTTTTATAAAGCTACAGTTTGCTAAATGTTGCTATACTGCTACACAAAAATGAACTACAGAAACTTGTTAGGCCATTGATAGTGCAACATAACAGCAGTCACTAAATTTGCTTAACGCTGCTACAAAATTTAGTAATTCCAATTCCAATTCAAAAAAACTAGTAATTCCATAAAATCATTTAAAAAATGTCTTAGCCTCCAATTAAAACTGCTGCCTAACATTTATTGCACAATAAGTCCACAGAACATTCTTACTCCACTAGTTACAGCTAAAGATTTTGATCAGTGATGTGGGTGGTGCAGTCAGTTGGGTAAAATCTGACTGAGCTGTATGACGGGGTCAATGACTTCGACGAGTCATATATCCCTCCCAACCAAAATGGTGGCAGAGAAACGAAAAGTGTTTTCAGAGCTTTAGTGTCCTTGCCAAACAGCACCTTGACTTTCCTGCCAGCTCCAAGCCCACTGGGCCTTGCTATGTAAAAAAGCTTGTTTTCCTTCACTACATTTTTGGTGTAATGGTGTAATTAAAGGTAATTAATGGTAATGGTGTAATTAATTACCTATCAATTAGTCTTTGCCTAATTCAGAGGTTATAGGGAGGACACAACTTGTGTTCTACTGGAAATATCGAAATCGTGAGTTGAGCACTGGGAAAATGGGAATTTTCAATGACAACCGAGATGCAGAGAGGTGACATTTAGGGTTCTATTTTCGTTTGGCGGATGGCGAGGCTTTGTGCCAGCGAAGTGGCATTTTAGTCAGGTGCACAGATTTTTTTCTCGTCCGTGCCTGTTTGGTATCTTGGTGATTTGCTGTGAACTTGACTGCACCTAAGTAGGAGGAGAGGCGCAGTAGGGGGTGTGTCAGTAACAATCAAGCGACGCAGTGCAATTTTGGTGTCAAAGATTTGTGCTTATGCCGCCCACCTGCTAAGACCACATCAAAGGTACACGGTACAAGGCGCAGGCCAGTTCTATACTATTTCTGTGGCTTTACCATGCAATGCGCACATGGACAGGTCCAATTCAAAAGCTTACCAACTCGTTTTGTGGTCAGTTTGATATAAATCAAAGGAAGGAGCAGGAAGAAATACTTTATTCTAACAATATGCACTGTGGGTGCAGTGTGTCATTAAACATACAACTGTCAGTACGACATGATGCATGGAGAACAACATTGAAGAGAATTTCAATTTCTCCATAAAGGTTTTTTCTTCACAAGGCTTACCGATTGGTTAACTATACCGTATATTCACACGTAGCGATTCTATACCTCCCGCACAAGGACATTTCCTCTTGGGAGATGCTTTTGTGGCGGAGCCGCTCTGAACTCTTGTATCAGCAAATTATCAGAGCGCCGTGGCACACAGCAGTTTTTAAAGGGAGGCAAAAGAGATGATTTGATTGGTCATAGGTTCATCTGATAATGTAATCCTCCTAATCCAACCACTTCCAATTGCGCCACAAGTGCGCTGACACATCAGTCAACACGTGTGCACCTTCAACTTTTGCGCTATGCACCATCGATTCACAAAAATAGAGCTCTTAAGAGCTAGAGGGGCATAAAACCATGTCAACAATTGATGTTAAGGCCCAAACGCACTGGCATCAACACCACGGCACTGGCATTTGCACTTCACCACGGCGATGGGAAATAGATTTTATTGTGACATAAATTCTATGATCTGGCATTTAGTCTGCTCACAGTCTGCTTATGTTTACAAACAGGCTGACTTGACAAGCTACCATTGGGTGGTAGTTAACGAAATCCAAAGATACCCTTTAATAATATGCATCATAAAGCAGACATAGCCATCTAGATGAGATCAAGTCTAAAATATTGCCTTCTGGAACATTTGCATTATCTTATCATTTCCCTTCCTGTGGCTCCAGAAACCAAAACAGCCATGCTGGTCCAGTGTTAACTTCCAAAATCAAACCAATTTTGGAGCGGACACGTCAAGGTGGTTGGACGCTCCACAAGACGCCTTGAGTGTGTGCTTGGCCAATGAAAGCAATTGGTGTGTTTTCACCGTGGCACCGCAGCACTAAGTAGCTCCATGCCGCTTAATTTCTAAAATAAAACAGCCACTAAAAACAGGCCCATTTTGTTGTTATTTTAAACCAAAGCAGTAAATGTGTGCCCAGCTGTATTTATGAGTTCTGAGCTTGAAAGTGTTGCAGCTTACAAGGTTCGCTTGGAGGCAGCATCAGTTCCAAGACATTGGAGTGATTATATATAAAAAGCATTTTGACTATTGTTTTTTGACTGTAAAACACGTCACTAAAAAGAATGAAAATACCCATATACAACATCCAATAACAGCTATGGCTTAGGTAATAGTCATCATCATTCAGATAATCATAGATATAACTTGCCATCTAATCATCATCCTTACTCTCCCATCATTATTATCAGGTGCCCCTCATACTGTACTGTTGACTGGATATATTGCTCGAGGTCTGTGTCGGTATGATTTCTATTTTCTGCATGGAAATCAGTGCGTGCATAACGTTTGTACATGCTCACTGTCTTACTTGTAGCTCCAGTTACGCACATGCTTCATACACACATACTCACACATCTTGTCATATACATACATGTTTATAGCTACTTTCTCACGTCACACATTTCTCAAATAGCAAATAGTTTTTAATTTCTCAGATTGCTTCCAAATTGTTTATATCTGAATTCTTTTATGCGTGAAATTAATAGCAGAATTCAAGAAACACCTAATCACTACCACACACACATTAACGACAAGACAAATTATGGAAAGCGTACATGAACACACAACACACATTTATCCCGATGATAAATTATGATGTGGCTGACATTGCTTCCAGTGAAAAATTATTGATATGAGCCAACATGTCAGCAGTATAATAGTGAATGGTGTGTGGAAGAGAAAGGTCACGGCTGAGCACAGAGGCTGGGATATTACGGAGAGGAATGGCTAAGCTCTTTAGCCCTGATGTAGATCCAACAATACAGTGTTGCAGTCTTGGTGTCCTACATCTTTTCTTTTTTCAACAGGGACACACATTGCAACAGATGCAAAAAGATAAGTGGTCGAAATGAAAACCAGTTCAGGGCATAGGATGGCAAGTCGATACTGAATTTATTAAATCTGCCTTTAGGTCATATCGAGAAAACTCAGTTTAAAATATTGGAGAGTGAATGGCACAATGCGTCTCACTAGTGTAGCCCTCCCTAGGCTCAGGTTGGACTCCCTGTCTGACATTTATACTCCCAGTCCTCCATAAATGTGGAGCAGTATGGCTCCAGTAACTGTCTGTACTCCTGCCCATCCTTTTGGCTCAGCTTTCAGATTCTATCTGGTCCATGCTATTACCCACAACACCATGCAGATTGTCTGCGACTGGGGTCATTTGGGAGTTTTTAAACAGTACCAAGGCAGAGAAGAAGCATAACAGTAGGCTTTTAGCGACTCCCAGATCAGGTGGATATCATACAAATACAGTGATGAGGGTCGTGTTTATGCATGTATGTATGTCTGTGCGTTTTGATCTGTGTTGTGAGATAACGCTTGACTGAGTAACCCGTTGTTACTTCCTCCTGATGAACAGAATGTGGATGAGCCAAAAACGATGCATGAAATCCCGCCATGCAACCCCATTTGTTCTCATCATGACTGGAAGGCCTATTACCCTTGACTTATCCTACTTTTAGGCTGTTTTATGTTATGACTGTTATGCTTATATCCTGTCAACCTTTTATCTTTTATCAAGATTCATCTGTCAAAGTAACACACACGTTATTAGACATTTTTTAAAGGACAAAGACAAAGTGTATGTTCTTCCTAACTGGATTCAGCTCACGTCAACCAGCAGCAGATTGAGTCTCAAGTAACTCTGCAAAAATGTTTTAAATCAAAGTGAAAATAGAAACACCACAGTCACTGAAAATGAGATATTTTGTGAAAATAAGATAATACAACACACTGCTGCTCTGAGAGCAACAAGTAAAGTAACAGGCTTTGTTTTGAAATGTGTATTTGGTAGCCTAATAAGTGGTATATTTCTGTTTACCACTAGTTGTTTCTACCCATCCATGTTTGATTATTATTCAACTATCCAACTTTGTGAAAATAGAAATGAATACCTTTTTGAACAGACACTGGACTGATGTTTTGAATGCAATGGCAAACCATGACCCTAGCTCTTTAATGGGGCTGAAAGTGATGGCAAAGGATCTAATAAAATATCAAACTTAGCAGCCACATCAATCACTTATACAAACCCACCATAATGGTCATCATAAATCAGAGCATCATAGTAGTCATGGTATCAAGCACTGTACAACAGTATTTTTAATGAAGTAGAACCAAACCTGCAGCAAGCTAAAAGCTCAGCATGGATACAGTGACATATAGCAAAGAAGCAATGCACACAAGGTATGGCCCCCACTATTAACCATGCCACCAACAATGGCACAACTAATGACATGAAAGGCTTGTGTTGCTGAAAGAACGTCATCCTGTATCCAAGTCTGGTGCCGCAGCAACACAGGCTAGCAAATAAAAATGACTGTCACACAACATGAACTGTCACACAACATTAAAATGAGAAAGAGCAATCTGGTTTGCAAGATTACAATAAACTTAATCTAAAAGGATAACTGGCCCCAATCGTTCAGTCAGACAATCATTTAATCAGGCAGACACCGTGCAAAAATGATCAACAACACAGTAGTCAAGCACCAAAGGTAAAAATGTGTCCATGTTTCACCTTCGCTCTTGGAGTCGATGGCAAAGTAAAAAGAGACCTAATAAACAAGAGGCTGATGTTTAAAAAAATCACACTTACCAACACGAAGATCAGCTGAAAACAAAGTTGCTTCTGCTATCCTGTTTAACAAACCAACAGCAGTTCCCCAACATCGCCCAGGTCCCTTCTCTATTGAGGTCAAGACTAAGGCCATCAGTCAAACCTGCCCAGTGGTACAGTATGAATAGCTGTATAGCTGCTGGTAGTAATTGTACACATCTTCCCACACCTGAGCCTGTCTCTCGCTGGGGACGGCATATCTCACTCTTTCCTCTGCAAATCTCAGATAGCCTATTTGAAAGCAGAAAGACGGAGGTGAAGGAGGGTAGCGGGAATCCATCTACACAATGAAACTCATCATCCTGGTTAAACTGGTCGTCTCTTTCTTTATTCAAAGGCAATTGCACTTTTAACACATTAGCAATGCATTCCTCATCTGTATCTCCAGTAGCTGCCGAAGCCACTGCCACCTTCTAAAGTGTAACTTTCATTTACCGCTGCTCTGCTTCACTCACAATCCAGAGTATTCACAACGGCTGGAAGGAAACAGTAAGAATAATCCATGACAAACCATAATATGATCGACTAACCCACCTGTTAGATTATCAGTACAACACTTAGATGCAAGAGCCCATCGCTATAGCTGCAGAGGGTCCTGGGTCAGAGTGATTATTGATTTGTGATGATCAAATCCACTGTTAGATTGTCCTGATAAAAGATCACCAGTTGCAAATGCTGTCTGGATTACTTTACTGTTATGTGCAATCAATCAAAACAAACAAATCATAATAGAATTACTATATTTTGACATATAGTTTAGATATATTTAAAATATATCCCCCCTGAATTTCGGCGTCTGTGTCCCCAGTGACTGAGGGAAATACTGAAGTTGTTTGGCATTACTTCTATTTTACTGTTTTTTATTTTTGATTTGTGACTAAGACTGAAACAAATCCCACTAAAAAAAATGACAAAAGAAGCATTTTCTCAAGTAGGTACTGTCTACCTGGTACACCTAAACTTAATCAGAACCACTAGGCTACTACTGTGCAAGTGTGTGTGTGTGTTTGTGTTTTGTGTGCTTGTGTTGTTGGTGTCTGTGTGTGTGCATGTGTGCGTGCATGTACAGAGGCTTTGATAGCAGGTCTTGAGAGGTAGAGTGGAGGACCATGCCCTCCTCTCCTCTGCTCCCCTCTCCTCTCCATCATGGCTAGCAGGCTGTCCTCATTACTGTCAGTCAGCATCAGGTTTAGCAGTGCCAGGCTCCTGCACAGCCCTCTGTCCTCTCTGCCCTGCTAGCACTAGCCTGCCTGACTGCTGCCATTGGTAAGCACTGTTAGAACCCCTCAATCCCCTAGAAAACCTAATTACCCTCCACCCGCAGCCAAGGAGACCAGAGCAGAGAGAGGGGACAGGCCAAGGCAAGGGAGGAACCACACACATGTACACGCCATTTATAAGCGCTCCAGCACTTATTCAAACAAAAGAAATGCATATTGTATGCGCAGTCGAAGAATAACTTGGAGCATCCACACATCCATGCATTATTCCATAGCAGCGAAAGCAGAAATGAACACAAGACACATTTAGAAAGAAACATGCTTGAATCAAACTGAGCATTGCTTTGACTACCCCTTAACTGGGTCACTCTGTTGGTGATTGTGTCTGACCACCAAACAAACAGTCATTCATATGTCTGTGCTTTGGCCCCATTTTCATCTGGAGCAGTTCCACTGAGGCCGCTGAAAGCAGGGGAGCTGAAGGGTCAGGGATTTAAACCTATCATCAGATTCTGCACAGCAGAAAACAACTCCTTGTGTCATCCTCCATCTAAGGAGGTTTTATTTGTGTTGGCTGCACATCTGTCTTTTCAGGGGTGAGAGGAGAGGGACAGTGAAGAATTCCCATCAACTCACTCGTCACTTTTCCCTCATCTATTTCTTTGCCAACTATCGGATTGTTTCCTGGTTTCAGTGAAAAGCCAATGCATTTCCTGTCAGTTGTAAAAGCCATTTCAGAAGTGCATTCATTTTGAGAGAAACAAGAAATACAGTAAATATCTTTTCAGTGGGACATCTTGGCTGCTCGTTGGGATAAGGCTAGTGTGCTTTGAAATGCAATGTCAGGTCCGGATAATGGTCTTCACCACGTACCGTCCCCTTTTTTGTCTCCCATCTCTCCTGTCACTCTAAACTGCATACTGTCTGTGCATCAGACATGACTTGAAATAGTAATATCTTTCTGATGAGAGATAATTTTCAGTCTTTCACTGCATAAATATTTGTGAGGGTTCGTTGTCATAAACTGTGAAGCCGAACAAAGACATTGATACAGCATTCTGTTCTACATTAAAGACTTTTGTCCTTGAATATTCTTTCAGACTCATGCAGCTGTGCAGATCTGAGTTGGAATGGGGGAAGCTGGTGCTTTTAATAAACTCACAGGGACATTCAAAGGGGCTGGCAGCTACGGAGGTTTCATTTTCCCAGCAGTGAGCTGTGTCATTTAAAATCAGGATCATTTTGAGATGGGGAATATCATAATGCTAAATCAAGATCAAATAACTGAGCAAGGTGTAAGACTGGATTTACAAGGCTCTGTAAGCCTATAAAAACTGAAAAAGAAGCAAAGGGAGCAGAGAGGGAAAGACAGAGACAGATAGAGGTAGAAAGAGGGAGGGAGGGCTGAACCAAAAGAGAACAATGAAGCAGAAACCTTGTACAGGTTTGTTTTGAACTAGGGTGTAAAACTCCTGGGCCTCTCTTATGTGTCTCTATGGTTGTAGAGTACACATGTGAAAGAGAGGCCGTTTTGTGTGGGGGGGCGGGGTATGTGAATATGTGTGTATCACACAATAGAACAGCAAAGGGGATGATGGGATCTATACATAGCATCGTCATTATACTTCATTAAAAGCTTAAAAACGCCAGCGCCACAACGCACCAGAGAGTCTCTTCTCCAGGTAAGAACATAAAGCACACACAGTCCCTCAGAGATCTGGAGGACGCACACAAGACAAGAGGAGCAGGTGGGGGGACTAGTTAATCTGCCATTCACAGAAAGTATGTGTATGTGAGAGAAAGGAGAGAGAGAGAGGCAAAGAGAGAAAGAAAGAGAGAGAGAGAGAGAGAGAGAGAGAGAGACTATTCCAGCCAGCTACAGATCCCAGAGCCAGGCCATCACTAGCAGTAGGCCATGAACAGGGAAGCCACAGACACAGCTGTCACAGAGTGGAGTAGAATTTGGGACAGTGCTTTGATGGTATTTTCTGACTGATAGCCCAGAACTATGTCCACCAAGGTGCTAGCACAGTTAGCCTTCTTCCCTACTGACATTAACACATGCAGCTCAATACCACAAGTTTTCAGGAAAAGAACTGTCATTGCGAACAAAGTAAACTCAGTCCACATCTATTTGTGCACAGATTGAGTTTTCTCTGTGCAGCCCAATGACTGCCCCTGACATGGCAACAACCTGTTAGGGATGGCTTATGAGGCAAATCCATTTATGAGGTGGTACGGCCATGAAAGTGTTACGCCCATTGCTCTCTGAATGGCTGCTGCTCCCTCCTTTCATTTCCATAATAAGCCGTCAGAACTCATCTCCCACTGAAGTGGCCACAGTCCCACTGGCAATTAAAATCATGCTGGGACATGCAATGGTTGTCTGTGACTTCACCGTGGGAAACAACAGCAACATCAGTGGTGATAACGCCAATGGCTGAGAACCCAATCTCGAGCAACCATCACCTTGATTCCTCCAGGAAACAGAGCCTGGTTTGCATGTTTCAATAGGAACCGTACAGAAAACACCCCACAAAGAAAACACAAAACAGCATCTTCACTCATCTTCCTCTTGTTCGCCGCAGTCTATGCAGCCACACCACTGAATGGCATGTGGGTGTCTGTTCAACAATCTATAAACCTAAATTTTATATGGGCAAATAAATTAAGGATTAGGACTTTTGGGAGTCAAACATTAAATATTACACAGAATATCAAAAACGTAACCAGGCTTTACTGGTATAACAAATCTTTAAGAGACAGCTACAGAAAACGCACCTCCGAAGGTTTCTAAATTATAGTATTTTGAGAGATCAACCACTGAAAAATATTCAGAAATGCCATATAATGATAAAAAGAAATCACTACTATGGAAACTGAAACAGGATAGAAAATATTACGTACATTGTGGCTGAAGCATCTGACAACTATCTACCTAAGGTGTCTAATTTAGTCCACTCCCCACAAACTATTCAAAACACAAGATAACAAGTATTTTGGTTACTTTCACCAATTTACCACATCATGCCCAAGATATAGGTATGGTAAAGTGAGCCATGATAAAGAGTCAACAGATGGTGAAAAAGGGTCACCACTTCCGCTAACCTTAAGGAAAATGAGAAGAAGTTCAAAGACTCACCCTCAAGACTCTTTCCAACTTTGATTAGCAGATCAAACCTCTGGCATATGCAACACTTTGACATATGTGGACCAGAGTACATACATTTATACAAGTATGCTGGATGCCTGACAACTATTCCTGTCTTCAAAAATGACTCAAGCCAAACTGGTTTCTCATAGCCAACATTCTCCCATCCTGAACATCATGCAGATCATGAAAATTGCGTATTTACATGGATCTGTAGAAGCTGGAGGAGAAGCTCAAACATCATACACACAGTTGTTCTAAAACTGATGTGTGGCCTAATCAAACATTTAATTTTCTTCACAATGATTCAGCATAGACCAGAAGCCCACTTCCTCCGCGTCCATTGTTGTTTTGACATTTCAAATCATCTGTTGCTTACTTTTCAATCTAGTAGAACCACCTGATTGATGTTTACAATAGGGCTGAATCGCGATGACTCAGCAGATTTTAGGTGGTCATTTCACAACAACTTAGCTTGGAATTATATCACAACTGTTAATTGTTGAAAATTGTTTTGTATGTGTTTGGCAGTACAATGTAAAAATGAAAAATGTTGCATAAAAGGCAGAAAGAGAATATCAGGAGAAATGAATCACAGTGCAGTTTTCCTTTCTCTGTACTGACATTTGAAGAGCATTACTCTAAAATGAGATATCCACCATTTGAAAAACATGATGCTTACAATTACAAAATGATTGCTAATATGGAGCAGGGAGGTAAAGTACATTGTGGGTTACTATTTAAGTTATGTGTCATATTAAGACTTTTACTTAGAAAATGATTACAAATAATTTCAGAAAGCAAATATATATATTGTTTCGGAATGAAACCCTTCATTTTTCTAGGTGTTAGTTTTATAAACAAAGGCCACAAGTGATTATAAACAGAATGTTTCTTGTATTTCAAGAAAATTCTACTAGCTGTCAGCTGCCTACTTAATGAAGTCTTGGCTAGCCCACAACAGGCTGAACGGCTAACAGGAGACAAGGCATGAATGAATGTGCATAAAGTACTTTGCATCACATCATCATTGAATCATCCTTTCATTCTTATCTGTCATCTACAGATGCAAACTAATCCCTGAATATTTGTGGGCTTGGCTGAATTGATACTTTGGTGGTGATTTGTAAGCACAGATTGTATTCCTATTGCAAAAAGGTCTCTCTTTTTTGAGACGTGAAAACAAGCTTTCGGTGGCACTGTGCCTTCATTCAATTAGGATTTGTATTTTGTCATTTGTGTGGCATAGACAATGCCTATGGTCACCTCCCCTTTGTGTCCTTGGCCAGCGTTCTGGTGCATTTGAGACATCCATGTACCTTTCTGCATGGATGTCTCAAATGCAAGTTGCAAGCATTAATAATTGTCTCTGTGACTGGTTTTATCTTTTACATGAACAAAAAGTGAATTAGACAAAAATTAATGTGTTATTAAGACAGGGGCCTACAGCCATGAAATAAATCCAAGCATTTTCCGGCACTATATTATATTCCAGCACGAAAACAATTCCAGCATATTACCGACCTTAAAAGCACATTTAAATTCTAGCATTCTCAAGGATTTCAAGCACCTACACAAACTTCATACGCAAGTCTACTTTGTCATAATGTCTAACAATCAGATGTGTGTGTCACAGTGTCAGCTGTGCCTGCAGATACAAGTTGTTTAGACTGTGATCTCCCATCCTCATTTCCAAGTGCACGCACCTTTAGTTGTTTACTGTAAAATGTCCTCCATTTTTCACCTTCACTTCCTCCGTCTGTTTTCAGCATTACCCTACGTGCTGCACATATACACTGTACTGCAGCACACCATTTGCCAGAGAGAGGGCATTGGCGGGGTTATTTGTGAGGTCATCGTTAGCCGTGAGAAAATGAACGCTGATTGGTCCCTTCACAATTTGTTCCCCAAAGCCTGTGCTACAGAGGCACCTGTCAAGCCCGGCTTTCTTAAACAGGAAAGAAGCCCATTCAACAACTGCCTAAGCAGCCAGGCAGGCAGACAGTGGAAAGAAAGAGGGACAAAAAGTAAGCAAATGCAAAACAGAGAGGACTTTCTAAACGGAAACCTCAGAACAGAACTTCTAGTAAAGGTTTTAAATAAATTTCACATAAACTAGAGACCCATGCAATGTTAATCTATCTGGCCGAATCCCATTGGTTTGAGGTCCTCTATAATCCACATTCTCTTGGTAAATACGAAAACAAATACAACCCTAACAAGCTTGCCCTATAGCTGTTTTATAAATCATTGGTACGAGCCTTTTACTATGCCACAAATTCTGTGATGGTGTTGTTTTATGTAACACACAGAGTAAAATGAGAAATATTTTTTAAGACCTGTAGGACAATCAGTGCAATTCAAAATATTCTGCTTCCTTTCCTTGGTCACTGCTAAACAGAACATATTGTTATTTAAATAGGATTAAGAATAAAAAGCACCACAGCTATGCCCTTAACGGGCAGTGTTGCTTCAAAAAGTTGGCATCATCTCAGCTGTTTTATTGCATTTCAGATATTTATGAGAAGAGAGGAGGTCAATGTGACACACTGGTCAAGTAAGAAAATAGGTGGAAACACGGGTAGTTTCTCATATGCCGATATCATTAAGTCACCATGTGCTCTGGCTTTGAAAGCTTTCACTGCCAATTCCTCATTTGAAACCTGAACAACTCTTTAACAATGCCTCGGAATGGAAAGGAGAAAATCCATTATCGATTTCCACCCAGTTTAGGTGGAAAAAGCCCTGATAGTGATGCTGAAAGGCGCTACATTGTACTATGCTTTAGCCTGCACATTAAAGGCTGGGGGAGAGTGTGAGAGGGCATGTCCACAAAGACCTTGACTACACCACAGCACCACCTGCACACACTGGATATTTCATTGTCAATAAGACCAGCAATCAAGCTAGGAAAAGCACAAAAGATAATACACATCAGGAACAAGTTACTAAAGTCTAATATGGCCACTCAACTGTAATTGCTTTGTTTTAGTGAAATGGGAATGAGCAGTTCAGGAAATCTCAGCCCAGAGCCCAACCAGGCAGTTCTTTACAGTAACAACAAGACAACCATTGCCGTTTTGTAACTGCTGTATGGGCAGCTAATGAAAACAAAATAAAGTTTCCTTTGGGAGCAGTTTGTTCTTACCTTAGGCTGGGCGCGACGGGGAAAGGCAACCTTAGGATCAATCTGAGAATGAGAAAAGAATGCAAAAATTAT
Organism: Gephyroberyx darwinii; assembly: GCA_900660455.1. Taxonomy (NCBI): domain Eukaryota; kingdom Metazoa; phylum Chordata; class Actinopteri; order Trachichthyiformes; family Trachichthyidae; genus Gephyroberyx; species Gephyroberyx darwinii. Next base: position 19,212 of record CABFOQ010009034.1, read on the forward strand.
TGTTAAAAGTAGTTATAATATTTTAATTATAAAAAACACACGGTGTGTGGCAAAATTAATAAATATAGTATAAGAAACTGTCACAGATAAATAGTATTGATTAAGCATTTTAAAATGTTAAAATAATAATATATTCAATATTTTTAACTTGGTTAAATAATTATCTGTCTCGGATTAATAATAATCTATCTCAGCTACGATTTAAAGTCACAATCAAACAGCATTTTGAGAGCATCTTGTTTCCTTAATTTGGTGTATGTCCTGTGTAAACAGGATGTTGGGATGGGACATAACGCGAGGAGAAATCATTCAGGCCAAGAGTGTAAACCAATGGGATATCCCCCTTAGGGAAAGGCAGTCTTATTTCATGGTCGGGGTAGAAGGGCGGGATTGTTCAAAAATGACTAAGGATGAGGTAATCATTAAGGATACACAGTTTTCCAGGAAGTAAAAGGGACTTTAATATAAAAATACAATACAATAAAAATATTGGGAAATGGGAAATAAGCTAACAAGATTTAAAAAGCATCATAATCAGTGTGTTGCATTTGGATTTGAGGATAAACATTTTCTGAAACTAATGCTGCATTTAAGTGCTGTCAGAAATATCACAATTAGTTGAGCGCAAGCAAATGACATAAAGTAGTAAATAGGATTAGGAAAGCGGGAATTTTCTCTGATACCTGAGTTCCTTGAGATGTGACGTTTAGAGAGCAGGGAGGTCATGTCAACAACTGAAGGTTTAAGTGATGTATAATATTATGTTACTGTTTGGCATTCTCTGTAAATAATTAGTACTAAACAAATAGCCTAGAGTACCTGATGTAGCCTAACAATTTGGCTTAGTATTTCTGAATCGATTCCTGATTCAGTGCATGAGCATATTGACCAGTTAATTTATAAAATACCATTGAATGCACTATGCAGCAACGGAGCCCTATTCAGGGGTCAGTGTTGTCAGATAGAACTGTATGTCAATCACGAACAAACAGCCAATTACTCAAATTTACCGTTGGCCTATTAACAACCTGCTTCCCTGTTAATCCCACTACTGGAGAGATTGACCTACTACTGGTTTGGTTGTGTGGTTGTGTGTTTTTCAAGTTTGTCATAAGACAGACCAACTCTGCAATGGTTGTCTGTCTGTTGTCTGGGAGACCTTTAGGTTAAAAACAAAAGAGGATTCATTTCATGATTTGAGCTCTTCAGCACTATCTAACAGCAAACCAAAGGATGTGAAAAGAGATGCCTGATATAGCTGCCTTCATTACCTATTACAGGAAATTATTGATTTATTGATCTATCCAACTGATACAGCACAACAACATTATTTTCAATGGGCAATATATTTCAATAACTTCAACTTCATATAGCGCTATAAAACACAACAAGTTTTGATTGCTTCAGAAAACCATGGAAAAAGAGGCACACAGGGTCCACACCATTGGAAAACACACACATAAGATAAAAGACAATAAAAATACAGAAGCATAAAATAGTAAAAATAATAAACCAAATCAAGAATTAAAGCAAATACCGCATTTAAAAGGGCAAATTAAAGATCCATTTAAATACATTTAAAAAATAAATACATACATTTCAGTCTATTTTTAAAAGCTTCAGTAGATTCAGCTGATCTAATGCTTAGGGGAAGGCTATTCCACCGTCTCAGAGTTGGCACAGTTAAAGACAACATACACAACAAGAGACAACATATTAATTACTGTGTGTGACGCAGTCTCTGGACCAAAATACTGGCGATACCAAATTATCTGCTGGTGCCACAACAGTGGAAAAGAAGTTAGTCTGGAAACACGCCACACCATCATTTTGCTGTTCACATTCTAGTTAGTCTCACTTTGATTTTAGGTGTGAATCATTGATTGAAGATGACAGGGAGAAAATGAGAGTCTGAGGCTTGTGACGTCTCCAGATATTGCCAAATAACCAGGAGGATGCATCGGCTCAGCCTGTTTCTCCATCTTGTGCTTGTTATCTCATTAACTTGATTTTTCCCTTTTGTTTCACTGGTATGGAGGTATGTGCGGGAGGTATGTGAGCCTTAACAAACTTGCATTCACAATGAAGAGGAACTATCTCATGCAACAATGTCATGCTAAATTCTCCTTGCTTTGATACAAGGCTCTTCAAAAGAGAATTCTCAAACGATCTCATCCAAACTGACTTTTTGAAGGGAAAAACAAACAGATCGAAATTGCTCTCTTGCAGAAAATTACTTATTTGTGTTCAGCAGAGCAACCTCTTCATGTTGCTGCATATTTTTCTATGTGTATTGAAGGTTTGCCTACAGGGTGAATGTGATCCAATCCATCCAATAGTATGCATCATAAGTGTAATATATTAAGAATCAATGGCCAAATGTTACTTTCTGATTCATTATACCCAAATGGAAGCACAGCAAACTATAATAAAAGACGTGTGACACCTTTTACTGTTTGGTCATGAGGAAAATATAATAAGCCTGTCAAATCTTTCAAATATTTATAATTTGTTTACCAATTCTATGCATTGAGAAAGTTACTCTTTTTGCATCTGTGGTTTTATTTCATAAGAAATACTCTCGAAATACTGTTGAGGAAAACAGTGGAAAAGAAAATGAACCAAGAAAACCAAGGAGAAAGAACACCATCTGTGCAAATCAATTAAGCCTATGAGATTGACTACATTTTTATGGGTTTGAAGGGAAGTCATGATGGGCAATGTCATTGTCATCTTTTGTGTGTGTCTCAGTTATCATTGTTATCTTTCTAAATCAGGTCAAATTGAGAAATGAATTCAATAACACCTGGGTATGGCAACCCTGCTTGTAATGAATTCCATTTAAAGATTTGCTTTAGCACTTAGCCCCAGGCATAACCAATTCAAACTCAATTATTTCATGTGGCCTATTTGTGCAAAGACAACACTATACGCTTTGAATACCAAAGTACTATACTTAGTAATGTATCTTACTTTTCAGCCTATACAAAATCTATCAAACCTTATTTGATCGCTTAAACAAATTGTTTTTCTGTCTTGCTGAGAGTTTTCATTCACAGTGGAGCCAGCTGTTCCAACATGCACACCAGATCATTTTCCAGAACAGCAATGGAGGTCACAGTTCAGTGTTTTATGACAGATTAAAATATTGGAACTATCAACAGAGGTATTAATATACACATAATGAAATTGCTCGTTGAAATGGGCACATGATACAGCATATTGTCCAGATTACACGCAAAGCAATGCAACCAAATTAGGCAGTGAGGACTTACTACCCAATCCTTTTGACAAATCTTGTAGCAGCACCTTTTTAGGTCACAGCTTATGATGAATGACTCCTTTGAGACATTTGCAAAAAGGGGAGGGGGATGTAGCGATTGTTTTCATCCTGTTTACATATTCATGTGCATGTGATTTTTATGTTGGAAGTGCCTTTATACCCCAGGCCAAACCATCACATATGCATTTCCCCTTGCACTAGATAACCATACCATCCAACCGGAGATTATTCCCTCTCTGTCTTCCCGTCTTAACATTATATTTCACTTGAGTGAAACATTTTCACTTCTTAGCATGAATAACAAGAACTACATGATCAGTCAACCAGACCTGGGACAAATAGTAGCTGAAATCATTTTTAGTGGTTGTTTTAACTTATTTCACTCAACACATGTATTTCCCATGTGGAACACTACACTCATCTAGTTTTTAAATAGCAAAAAATGAATAGAAAAGCTGATATAAATGTTTTTATAATTTATAACTGCTAATTAAATTGTTAATTGCTAATTAATTCATGATCTCATATGTGTCTGCATGCATACTAAAAATTAAAATGTTCTACTAAAGTGAAATATCAGTCAAAACATAGATGGCGTGACAAGATATTTCCAGCACATGTACAATGGAGTTCAAGAGCAGAAGAATTTTTTTCAACTATCTAAAACATCAATGGTACACAACATCAGGTTTTGGTGTCAGATCAAGGGCCACGTCATTCAACAGTTATACAGGGAAAAATCTATTGTAGACAAGCCAGATTGAGATGTGGTGTTTTGAGTTAGGGGCACAACTCACTTTTTCTCGACTGGAAAAACTCACTCTCTTGCTCTTACTATGAATAAACTTTATTCGTCACATACACATACATGCAGTGAAATTCGTTTTCTGCACACCCCTGACTAGATATACACACAACATATCACCCCACACATGCATTTTCAGGTCAGAGGGCAGAGCACAGCCTGATTGAACGGCACACCTGGAGCAGTTTTTGGGGTCCCTTGCTCAAGGGCACACAGTGTTGGTGGGCACCGTAGCTGTGACATCAGTAATTTTTTTCAATCACCAGCTCACAGCTGGAATACACCCTCCTGGTGGTGCGGCGGATCGAACCAACGACCCTCCAGTGATGGATTGGCCTCTCTAACCGCTAGGCTAACCTGCCGCCCATCGCAATCAGGATCACTTTCGCTATTGGTCCCTCCACCTACACTTACTGCATGCAACAAGTTCGGGCACTTTTTCTGTGGGTTGTCGAAAGGAATTCTGGGAAATGTAGGAAATCACTAACTGAAGTAGAAGTAGACACAGCTGGTTGAGGGAAACTGAGTACACCTCAAAAGTACATTGTACAACACTTGATCACGAAATACCTCCTGGAACACACTGAGCATCACAGATTGATGATATATAACAGGGAGGTCAATTCACTTTTAACTACTCTTGCCATCTTTTCACCTTCCTCTCAGTTTTGTGAGTTTAGTTTACTAGTCGTCATGTTAAATTCCTAAAATCTTAAAGAGACTGTCAGATCAGCCATCCAATGACATCCAATGGGGTGACTCTTCTTGTTAATAACAGCCCTGTAGACGGACTAATGTTGTTCGTACCTTGACAAAGACAAACACTGTTGTGGCGCCTTCAGATGGAGTAGCAACTATTTGCTTTCAATGAGAGCAAGTAGGATATTTGTAGGGCAAAACTGCCTTACTAGGCGGCACAGTCAGTGGGGCGTGTACATGATAAATCTGCTCAGCTGTGGTGGGGGGGTCGAAAAAAAATTGAAAATGGCTCAACTTTTCGGTCACAGTCAATCACATTAGAGGTGAGGTTGGCCACAGAACCAGTAGAAAGCTAGCTTTAGCTAAATAGCTGGCTAGCTAACCACGTGATACACAAATAGGAGTCCAAATAATTATGGCTACCTACACTTGTAATATATATGACAGAATACTCTTTGATCTGTGTTCAGAAATGTTGCTCATAGTAAATAAACATATTTATTATATGTAAATAAATATAAATATTTAGCATTGTTTGTTTGCATTTCTATGGCAACCTGTCTCCCAAACCCCGTGTCCTCTTCTGTCTGATCGCCCCTTCACATCACTCTAACAAGACTTTTTCAATCAGTGGCATTATTTATTCACTCATTACTTTTGATACAGTGATACAGCTTTGTTACATGACGGGACATGAAAGCCTACAGTGTGAAAACTGGATTCTCTCAAGATGTACATCATACAACCAGGTATGCCATGATAATAATAAATGAGAACAGACCACAATGTCCCCCAACCCCCCTCCCCTTTTATCTTTCACAGCTTTTTAGTACAGGGTCTCCAAGGGCCTCCTCTACACGCGATAGTGGGAGATCAGGGTAGAGAAAACCCATACATCTTGAGTTCAGATCTTCCAACAGGATTTCATGTATTAATGCAGCTCCTGGGTAAACTCTCCTCCTCTCTCTTAACAGATATCTACACTGGCAACTTAAGATGCTGTGGTTTTTAAACTAAAAGCAAAATGCTTATCAAAGCACACAGCTTCTCCCAATTCAGGTGTGTGTGTGTGTGTTTTTTTTCTTTAAAATTGTGTATTTTAACACCATTATGGGTGTGATCTAGATTCAATTAACATCCACTGAGCAACATGTAATCTGCTGTATGTACCAGAGAGAGATAGATACAGTATAAAATAAGTCTCCAGCCACAACTAAGTGCTGAAGACAGAGCATTTGTTAGAACAAGAGCATGTTAGAGTTTAGCTCACAGCTTTTACTTTCAATTCATATCTGATGGAGAAGGTTGAGATTTGTCCAGAACAGCTGCTCCTCCCTGTCTTTTCTTCTCCCTTCCTCTTGGGTCTTATCCTGCCTTACCTCAAACATCAAACAGCAAGCAGAGGTTGACCCGAGGTCATTCAATAAAGGCTGGAATTACCTCAGGACCAAATAGGCTACGTTTATCTCACAAGAAAACATAGACTTTAGTGGGCTTTGTAGGTTTTGTACTTAAGCCATATTTAAACTATCAACCATGGTATTTGAACATTTAGAAAATGATGTTTCATTGTGCTTGCTCTACAAGAAACATAAATAACAATGAAAATTACAATGAGCGATGAGAGTGATTTTATCTACTGCCTTGTAAAACTGTTACTTCTCAAATGCAAAACGATCTACTATTTCCACTGTTGTTCACACTGGCCTGAGTTGAAACATCTTCTATAACAGATGCTATGACTTGCATTTTTCTAAATGGAACAAAGCATCATGAAAAATGGTAAATATGTTCTGAATTACCGGCATGTGTGTTTCAAAGCCCCAGGCTGTGCTTTCCCATATGTCCCATTCATATTCATTCCCATCTGAAGACAGAGTTTTCATAACCGGACAAAAAGCAAATCACACAGTAAAAAAGAAACATGTTGTGATAGTGTGCCTATCTTCAAGGGACGTTCCTGTGCTCATTGACCACGCTGGCATCTCTGTCTAGGAGTTCACATGGATACCAGAGATGCTATTAGCATTACTGAAACTCCTAAAATGCTAAAATGATTTTAATTAATATCATAGATTTTAGTAAGCATATTACTGTAATCATTAGGGAGGTATCAATATCATCAAAGCAGAAAATACCTCTTTCATGTTTATGTTTGTAATAGTAACATTATACTATGCTGGTGTTTGTTTTTCAGATTATTTAAAGATTAAAAAAAAAAAAAAAAAACGGTGGCCAGATCCCAAAGCCCCACAATTTCAATTCACATATCTAACTGTATCTGTAAAACAAAACAAGACAAAGGAGAATAAAATTACAATGAATTAGGTCACGTTTGCCCTTGCTCCTTTTCTCTCATACTAATACTCAATACTATGACTCAACCTGTTCACAGTCACAGTACCTCGAGCCACTCTCAGTCAGTCCTTTCAAGGTTACCAAGGACAGAGGGAGAGGTAAGGATCCATTCAAGCTTCTCAATACTGGGTATCTTGTATCAACTCGACACCTCTTTATTTGTCAAGAACCATTCACATTTGCTTGAATGCGTTGTATAAATATGACTGGAGAACAACTTCATAAGAGCTGTGATAGATCTTAATGCAATGCAATCTTGATGGTATAGATGTGTAAAGGTTAAGATATATACTCTACTGCACAACAGATACAGCCCAGTCGGTGACTAATGGCGAGGAATACAACACAGGCAGCTGCTTCAGGTTTGTACAAGACACAACAACATGCTCTTCTTTTCCATCGCTGATAAAGGAGCAACAGCAGCACACCCGGAGCTATGAAATCTCTCTGTGTCAGTGGGATCTTACCTCAGCTTTGGACAGTCAATTACTCTGCAACATACTCATCATCCAAACACGACTGGTAATAAAACAAATGGCTTTCCCTTAGAATGTTGTTTACTGTGCCTAGGCCATGGGCTAGCCTTATAATTAAGGGACCCTAATGCCGTAATCACAGTTCAAGTTAAGGGGTATGGGGAAGAGGAAAAAGGCACACATATCACAGAGACACCAATGGCTTCTTTAAGACCATACAGTCTGAAGTTGGCTTCATATCTCCTAAAATATAGACTAGATTAAAAAACAATGCAATGCAATACTAGTAATACATTACTTGACAGGGTAAAAATACAATAAAACAGTAAAGCTTTTACAAACACCCTCAATCATTACTTGCCAGTCAGCTAGAAAACTTTAAGCGCTCCTTCACTGTACCAGTACACTCAGGCTACAATTCATATATATGGGGTTGATTTGACATCAAAACCCTCAGACTTACTGTGTCTTTGGCACTGTCTTTTCTTTACAACAGATGCATGTAACTTCAAGTAAGTCAGCCAAATCTGAACTTGAGCCTACAGTAAGTGTGTGATGTCATTATCCATATCTATACCTGTTCAACTTTAAAAACGATATTTTTCTGTACTCTTTATATGGACATAAATCAAGTGATGCCAAAAATATTGTTTAGAGTTTTTTATCACAAAGTAAGTATCTAAAAAAGAGACAAACTTTGACTGAAACACAGGTGACTCAGAAGCAAAATTACTCCCACCCACCACTGTCATTTGGTGGGTGGGAGTTTATACAGCCCCATATTTTTGTTTGATTTTAGTGCTATCAATCATTTTGTAAGAATAGGTGTGTCTTTTTTCTAATGGTTAATATCTAATTTTGGAACAGGAGAGGAAACCCATAATTCCCTTTGAAGAAATACAGCCTCCATCACTGAGCTGTTCTGAAAACTGACCATGATAACTCACAGCTTCCTAATAACAAGTGTTTCAACCAGCCACTATTCTGCAAAGTTCGCACAACACTGGTAGAAAGAATTGGAAATGATGAAAAATAAGGTCCACTGCACAACAAACAAATCTGAAGTTTCCTCTCCTCCATCACATTAAATCAATTCAATTAGAAACAAAACAACAGCCAAAAAAAAGAATATACTGAAGAACAAAACATTTAAATACTGGATCACATTTCGGTATAATCTATATTGTTGTACAACTTGATATCCATTAATTGCCAAATACAGATTTCAGATTTGGATACACCCCTGCTGTACACTGCCTGCTGAAATACAATATATTTGTCTATCCAAACAGATCCTTAAGATTATTCCTCCATGTGAAGTTGCCTTCAGCAGAGGTAGCAGACAAAGCATTTATTTCTAAATACGTACCATTCCCTTCCTGAAGCTATAAGCATGTCTGGTTATTACCACCTACCGAGGAGAAATCCCAGACAAATAGAATTTCAACTGAACACCGTCTAATCCATCAATACATTCACGACATCTCTTCAAAAATGACTAGCATGTTTAATTATTCATCGACTGACAAATTTCAAAAAGTCCACAATAGTTCAAAGTTTTTCATAAATGTGCACTGTGTGTGTGTGTGTGTGTGTGTGTGGCTGTGTCTGTGTTTGTGAGAGAGAGACAGAGAGAGAATTGCCTCATACAGAAGTAAATTTAGAAAAACATTAGTGGGGGAAATTTATTTTTAATGGTGAATATTTGACTGTCCTGCTGGGTGGCTGTAATATTGCTGAAATAACTAGGAAATGTTTACAAATGCAATCACATTTCCTCAAACAATAATTTTGACATTGTCTTGGTTGTTGTTTGTAAGTTTATTCCGATTTGGTCACCCTGTCTTTTTGACCCAAAAGACAGATATTATCACACTTATCAGTGCATCAGGCATAACACTATGTAATATCTGCCAGGTAGTACTGGGGGAGTAGGCCTGAGACAGCACGCCCTTCAGTGGAACATGAGATATGTGCACACTGCACATCTGGCTGCAGCGAAGAAGGGGGCGTGTCAGCCTCATTCATCCAGAGGAGTGAAAGTGATCACATATAATATTCACCCCTTTTTGTATTTTATTGCTAGGCTTAGTGCTGAAGGCACCATCATACATTTAGCCCTTATGAGTGACCTTGATCTAAACAGCCTGTTAACCTTAGAGGTGTTTACCATCAGGCCTTAGGAGATAAAAAAGTAGCATAGTAAGTCATTTGGCCTCCATTGGCAGCATACTGGTAGTGCAAAAAAACATTAAATAAACAATAATATAAGTGTAAATGAAATTAACTCACCGTCTTTGAGTCTAATTCGTGGTGTTGTTGAGCTAAGACTTTATCTACACTGGCAGCATCTGTAAACGTAACAAACCCAAATCCTCTGCAAAACAAAGACACACACACACAGAGGGACACACACACACAGACACACACACACACACACAAACAACAACAATGTTAAAATGCATTTATAAAAATCCAAACGATAATCAAGCATTTTGTTTCTATCAAAGAAAAATAAACTGCCTATCAGGAGACATACTGCTGCTATAACCTTATTATTACAATATTTAATTGTAAATGTCATTGAAATCCAGTTTATGGAAGTCCTTGAGCTACACCTCGGTTTGTGGACATTGATGAGTATTATTTTGCATGCCCTAATATGAGGCGACACTACACCAACATTGTGGTGCAGTCACAAAGTCAATGTCAAATTGCATTCGGCCGCAGCTTTACAGCAGTGAGCATTTGAGCTTATCTGGCTGCTGTGAAACCACACGCAGGCGCGCGCACAGACACACACACACACACACACTGGATTAATACTAAACACGGGCAAAGTAAGCGATATCGTTTCATACTCTGGAAAGGAAAAGTAAATAAAAGCCCTTTTTACCTGGATCGTTTTGTCGTGGGGTCTCTCATCACCATACATTCTCTTATTTCTCCGAATTTACTAAAATAGTCTCTAAGGCTGTCTGTAAATAGAGAAAACATGTCGGGTCATTTGACAAAAACATATGGGCATGCTGTTGTCACTGTGATTCAAAAACACCCCGCGATGCGCATAGGGGTCGAATAGAGGACTTCAGATGGACGGGGATCAAAAATAACATTGTGCGCACACACTAGTGAGATATCCCATACAGTACACTACTGCACAGTGCACATACGCACATATACCGCCAGCAGCTACAACAAGGACCCAATTACAGCGACAAAAACAACAAGAAATACTGGCTACGGTGCAAAAGAGAATAACAGTCTCACCTGGTGAGGTTTGCCAGCTGAGGCCACCGATAAACATTTTACTGTAAGGAGAAAACACAACAGAAGTGAGTCCAGATGTCGTTCGGCCATTTTGACGACTAACTACTTCTAAAAGCGACCTTAAAGGATAAAGGAACAATAAGAAAACACATTCGCGCGTTGTAATTACATTGTATGTTGAAAAACGGGGGCAGGCCACACTTGCTACAAAGCTGAAGCTCTTTAAAACTGCGTCTGGAAACAAGAGCCGTGCATGGTTTAAGTGCGTACTGTCGGGACGAATCCAGCACGGCAGTCGAAGTCCTCTCCAAGATGTTGTAACATGAAACAAATCGTACCTTCAGATTTAATATTGAAAATTCTTACCCCGGGTCATGTTGTGAATCATTTAGGCTTCCGGATGTGGCTTGACTCCCGTCCCCTTCCATATCTATTCCAAACTATAGGCTGGGACTACAGTAACAGTAACAGACACACACAGATACGGCAGGAGATATGCAAAGCCCCGCTATGAGAATATTACTGAGCCGGGAATGAAAGCGTCACACGTGGGATCAGCTCAGCCCCCTGCTCCCTCCTCCCTCTCTCAGCGTGCTCTACCTTAGCCCGGAGGGGGCGGAGCATGGCTCTGTCACCTAACCAATCCAATTGACGTCAATTCAGGCAATCTGCAAACCAATCCTCCTATTTGTCATTTAATTAAGCAATAAGCCACGAGAGGTGAAAGTGGCTTAATGCTTTTATAAAACAGCCGTAACACACGACTGTAATAGAAAAACAACCCAAATGTTCAAGAGATCGTTCATTTTATTTTTTAAATCAGCAGCAATTACTTTTTATTCTTCGGCCTAGCAATATAGTTCTTAAAAAGTAGCTAAACAACGTGGTTGCTAAGCAACACAGGTGAAAGGGTAATTTGTATTACATTTTAAATTGGCTGCTATGCCTCACAGGTGTGGGGTTGTGGAGGTTTACTGAAACAATGAGCAATTACATTTTCAAACAGCTAACAGGCTTTGTTAGATACAATGTGAAGCTAAGTGCCTAAAACTCACTGTAAAGCACTGCCTCAGTTGACTTGTTTTTATAAAACAGTGCTAACACTCCATTGTATTAAAAAAGACAAAATGCTAATATTCACTTCAACGATAATAATAATGATAATAACATTAAATTTTATTTTGTTCACCTAGCAGTATAGGCTAATCCTTGAACAGTAGCTAAATAATGTAATTGCTAAGTGATAGATAAGTAGCAGTATGAATGGTGATTTTTGGTTAGCATGCTATAATTTAAATTAACTGTTATGCAGTTGCATAACGGCTTCAAACGCAACTCAAACTATCACAACTGAATGGAAATATCCTTCTTTTGACAACAATGCGAGAATGTGTTTATTATAAATTAGTACTGAATTAAAATGTGGTACATTGATATTACTCATGATTAAACCCAGACTGGAAAAAAATACTTTAGAATATGTTCAGAGATAGATATCAAAATATACAAAAATGTGGCAAACTTTTGTTAGAGACCCTCATTCAACTGGAAGGTCCGTCTTCAAATCCTTGTGTTAGCAAGCATCCATCCTGCTGAAATGTCCTTGAGCAAGATGGTGAATCTCTACCAGTTTCAGGGGGCTGCTGTGTTGCTGACCCTGACCTCTGACCTCCTTGGTGAATGGAGTATATAATATATATGAATATAGTGTAAACATTATACATTGACTTTATGAACTGTAGTTATTTAGTTATTCTTATCAACTAGTCACACAATTTTTCATCCTTCACTTTCCCTACAAGTGTTGTTAGCATTCTTCATTTTAAGAGGCACAGTTGGTCATAATGATTTTCCTGCAGAGTCACTAGTCAAGTAGGCTAGATCTCAAAATGTGTCTTATTTTTGACAGCATGTGGTTCTTCCAATACACTGTATGATACCAATGAGTGCACACATTTATTCTCCCAATAATGTGCAAAAAGAAATACTTCCAGCTACTGCATGAAACTTGACCACCGATCCTATTCAGTGTGCACATTCATTGAAGTTTTATGAATAGGCCTGGCTTTGCTGCCTTCTCAGGGGAGCACCAGAGTGAAATTCTTATCTGGCCAAGCAGCATGATTTAAGAAACAATGAGCTAGACAAGCCCGAATAATGGCACTTTTGATTGTTCAACAGCCAAAATCCTCCCATTGGTTAGGGAACACATTACAGCTGTCTGTATCACTGGGACAGAGGTACAGAGGCATTTTGGTGGAGGCTATTGTTATTAATACCTTGTACCACAAGAATACAAAATGGGACAATTATTCTGCTGTCCTGGTGCTATTGTTGTGTCCCTTGCCATCCTGATGTATTGGTGATATATTTAAGATTATTGTACTGCTGAATTTAATGTAAGTCTCCTTATAAGAGTGTTTGCTACATGCTTAATATGTAAGAGAGTCACAGCCCCATATGCCCAATACAAAAAAAGAGAGGTTATGTTATGAACTGATGCAGAAGATGAGCTCTGTGGAGCAACAGACTTTAAAGCTCTTCACAAGGTGAACTAAAATCACAGCGGATTTATCACTTGAATAGCAACTTCTGTTTTATGTTCACATGAAAGCACTACAGCCCCATGTTTCATGGCATGGTTGTGAATTATTCTGTTTTTTTAACATTGTTATCATGGCCTTTCTATTCACTACTGCTGTATTAGACAGTACAAAGTCAAAAGTGACAGAAAAGGTTGTACAATATGAGACAAAGGTTGTGAGCCAGATTCGAACTCACATCAAAACGGCCCGCACACTGACCAGACACACTCTATTTTAAAAGAAACACCTCTTGATATAAGAATGGTCTAGGCCAGTGCGATGTTCATGTTCGCTCATTCATTCATATTGTGTATTTCATCGTAAAGACATCACAAGTTCAAGTCTTGGTTTTCTAGATGCTTGTTTTGGCAGATGTTCATGTTCACAAATATTGATTGGACTGCCTGAGACCATAGGAGTAACATGTATGGATTTTCAAATTGAGCCGTATTCTCTTTTAATCTGAGCTGCAACAACTGGTGGTTTGATGAATGTCACCCTTCAAGCAACCTGAGGTGTTCTTACAGCAAACACCTGATACATTCATATTTTGAATGCTGTCCTTACAATTATTGTGAGGAATAAAAAGTTTAGTACAGAATGAAGAGGAAAAGGTTATTATATTTTATTGATCAGGTATGGATATAGTAAGTAAAACGGAGAGCTCCTTGATAACGATAACGATGACAATCATAATATCATCATGGCTTGGAAACATTTGTGAATGTGCCTTGTAGTTAAAGGCATCTTGATTAATGAGAGGATAAAGTATTTAAAGAAAAGGATGAATTTTTTATATGTTACATCTGTCACATGCTTTGAACACATCAATGGGGATGTGTTATTCATTATTTACTTCAGATGAAAGGTGAAATGCTTGACATCTTCCATCTATTTGAATGTGAACATCAAATATGGCTTTATAATTAACACAAAGATTAAAAAAAAAACTGTTTTTATTTTATTTATTTATTTTTTTACAGAGAATACACATAAACTGATTAGATTGAAATGTGAGAATTAAACCGTTGGGAGTACCTTAAAGTTCAACTCCAACGCAAAGCTTTTTGAAAGCATATACTGTATCAGTGCAGCATTGACAAATATTCAGTGCTGAGAGAATGCAAAAAAAGCCTCATAACTAACCGAGTCTTTGGATGAAAACTGTAGGAGGAATTGGGGATTTAGAGGGAAGTAAAATTGATAGTGTGTGAAAGAGATGAGGGGAAGAGGAAAGTGAGAGGAGTGAAAGACTCACTGATAATGTGTAATGAGATGCTGTTTCGTGAGGAGGCATCCTGTTCTCTACATTTCATGCAACCCTTTACTTGACCTTGGAGAAGTTGGTCTTGGATCATATCAGACCTTCTAGCCCAACATAATTTCCTAAATAGAGACTCTAAAGGGAATTTACACCTTTTAACATAATTCATGTTATTATAACAGGAGCCATATCATCACACAATAGACACCCATGACAGTGACAGAATGCAATACCCCAAACTGCTTCAGGGTAAATACCCCCTATTCATCGCTTACATTGATGGGCTTTTATGGATATTATTCAAACCCTCCTGAGATGTTTTAAATCCTATCACTCATGTTTCGTGAATGATTCTATATTGATCAGTGTGGATTAAATCATCTCTGCTTTCCTCTACAGGGACAGTGTTAGAATTCAAAATCCTGAGGAAAGCTGCGGAGAAGGTTAAGCATTTGAAGGAATTGTCTCCCCCTAGTGTCTTGTCCTTTCTGCTTCTGTGCTCAGCTACTGCATTTCACCAACTGTTGGGAAAGAGCCAGACCAAAACATGCATAATTGACAGCTCTATTTCAGGAAGTATTCACCCACTCAACTGCAGTGTACCTGGTCTTTCATCATGCCTGGATTCATTTAAAGTTGCCATTGCCTTTCAGATTTAGAGATTTAACGTCTAGGATTGTTGGCTGGATGATTTTTAAGATGATTGTTCTGCATTTTTGCCATTATTGATAGTTTACAGTGAAGACACACTGTGTCAAAGGTGCTTCTTTGTTACCACATACAGAAACTGCTTGAAGCCAAATCAGTAAGAAGTATCTTCTGGTGATGTGGGTGGTTTCTCTCTGCCTTTGTGTCCTCTGTAACTGGCTGCAGAACTATCCAGATGAGTGAAGTATGCTGTGCCAGAGGCTGTGCACATAAAAAAAATGCAACTGTAATATTGACTACTGTAATTTCCAAAATGCAAAATACTGCAATGTATTGTCTACCCACTAATTGCCACAAAGTACCCCAAAGCACCACAAACTGCCACAAACTATCCTGCAGTTATCCAAAGAACCTCAAAGAATCCCAGGCTGTACCACCACAAAGTACCCCAGGAGCCTCAAAGTGCCCCATGGTAGCCCAAAGCAAACTGCAAAGCACCATATGAAGAGAGGATCTCTAGGAAGGCTACAGACTGGGAGTTCTTCTGTGAGACACATGGTGAGGATTTTGATGGGCTCTCCCACTGTATAGCAAATGATATACATTTCTGTGTTTAAAATACAATCCACAGAGTAGATGTGCAACTGCAACCTCAATATCAAAAGGCCAGCTGTTCTAAGATCTCATACTTTGGAGAAGTTGGTCTTGGATCATGTAAGACCTCTTGTGTGAGACTTAGGCTCAAACACGTGTGGATGATGGCCTCATTTACCTGCTCCACAGGGCTAGGAGATAAGCTCAGGCCCCTGCAGGCCCCTATAGTGTAGTGGATTATAGACTATTTTATCAGCAGGCTGCTGTTTGTATGACTCCAGACAGAGCTGTGGGTCAGAAATGATGGCAAGCAACATGGGGGCACCCTGAGGAACCATCCTGTTACCTTTCCTGGAAGCAATGGGAAGGAGGATGAGTAGAAGAGCCTCATGGAGAGCTTTGTCAAGTCAAAGAAAATGGTGCTAGACATATGATGAGACCAAGACACCTTAATGCCACAAGGAATGAATGTGGAAGTGCTCCAATATTACACGTTTTACCTGCTTTACCTGTCTGTAGTAGTTTTGTCTGGAATATGTTTTTTTAACTACTGAACTTTTTGAATCCAACAATGTTTCTAAAATGACCTTGACCTTGAGAGTCCAAACCTGATCCAATCTTTTGTTGTATTTCACATTTGACTCATGGCCTAAGGTTGATGTGGGGGTTCTGCTCCTGTGCTGTGCACCATGTTCTCTGAAAACACTGGCCCTATACACTGGCACTATAATGCATGTCTGAAGCACATATACTCAATAAGATCCCCTCTGCATGACTCTTATAGGACACACTCATACACACTCATGCATACGCTTTTGCTATATAGACAGAATGCCACACAATATAAACTTAATTTTCGTGCTTCCATCACATGGGTATGGATGCAACCTATTTCTTACTATTGCTAGCTAATTTTGATTGACTCCCATACCCACTCTCACTCATTTTCTATGTATGTGTATGTATGTATGTGTTTCATTCCTTGTTCATTTTTCTTCTTCTGTGTGTTTGACACAGGCCCTGCGTGGCTCCTGGTTCATTCTCTATTTTCTGCCATCCATTTCTTTCTCCTCTCCTTTTTTCTTTCTTTCTTTTGCTAACTGGCTGCCACACATTCTCTCAGATGCCAACCACTTCCTATTTTACACCCACTGACCTTAACACTGACTTTGCCATTGAGAAGAGAAAGACAGACACCCTATCCTCATCTACCCCCACTGTGCTGCAGGGTTGAATTTTGCCTGCCTCATCAGTCTTCTGGCTGCCGGAGTACACCTTGTTATTTCTTTCTTATTCCTACATATTCCTGTTTTAGATGATCAATGCCCAGAATTGGAAACATTGCTACTGGACCTGAGAGCTGATGAGGCTTGGCACATAGACCCAAACTGTCAATACAGATTAGGTTTATCAGATAAACTTTATCTACAAGACTTGAGGGTCCATTGGTAGGGCCCCAAGCTAACTCTGTTTTTTTTTCTATCACTACAACTGATATTGTGAACCAGACAGTACTGTACAAAAGTTTTCGTAAAGTGAAGATGCTTTCAAAAATAATGAAATGAAAAGTTTCTAAATATAAAAAAAATACTATAAAGGGCAGTAATGTAAAACACTAATGCAGAAAACATCGAAGACATCTAAAAATCTACGACTTCTGCACAGTACTTTACAGAGGAAGCTTAAAATAGGTGGCTACTGATTTTTTCAGCCACAATGCCTGACATGTCCGGCGTCACTGTGTGCGGCCATGGTCCCTCATGGTGGTCCATGATAATAGAGCTACATTAATGATCTGTAGGGTACTGTATGTCTAATTGTCATGCTTTTCCGGTCTAATTGCAGGAAGTGTTTCCCTTGTGTGTTATGCGGCGCCATCCTTCATCTTCATGCTACTTTTGTGCTTTGCCTCTCCCTTTCCTCACATCCTTTTCCTTGATGAGCCTTGCTCTCTTTCTCTCCTTCACCTCTATTACTAGCCAGCTCCCTCTCAGTCTGTTTCCATATTGTGTGTTTGTGTGTGACAGAGGCTGATCTTCAAGGGAGATTATCACTCAAAGAGGAGACCACACATTTAAACAAAAGGAGTCAATAGTACCTGTTGATGGTCTTGAGATATGTGTCCATGCTAAATATCATTATTGGTTAGCAGTTGCACCGGTATGGCTGTTCATCTCTTTGCAGTAAACTCTCACTCTCTTATGTACAATCTTAAAAGGAGTATGTCTATCCCACCACCACAAGAGGGCACTTAGAGCATGTGTAATGGTAAGAGAAACTGATGATGCTTGTGTGTATGTGTGTGTGTGTGTGTGTCTTTGTTTCTGTTTATGTGCATTTATTAGAAGACGATAGTTATGTAGGCCTTGAAAATTCTGAGTGTTTGCCATTTCATTTCAGCCCCGCCCCTTTCCTATTTAAGTGGTTCAACCTGACAAATCTCTCATGGTGTGTCTGCAGCAGCACAGAGCCCCAGGCTTGGCTACCTAGAGCACCCCTTTGGCCTCGCTTACTGAAAAGAAAGGCTATATGATTTTCATGGGCTGCTGTGAGGGGAATTGCTAAGATGCTGGGCTGCTCTCTGGACCCCCTGTTATCTCTGTATGCAGCCACAAAAACAGGATTCAGTTCCAAACTAACTTCAAGAACTTGGTGCTGAGCCCAGCCCTCCACCTGATACTGTTCAGCAAACTCAAGTAGATGGCTT
>CABFOQ010009047.1:5117-24386 GCA_900660455.1 Gephyroberyx darwinii
GGAGGGACGGGGACGACAACAACACAGTCAACCATGTTGCTCCTTATTGTGTGTTGATTTTCCCACACAGCAGGGTCACCGGGGGTGAAGGCCTCTGCTTTTTGCACCCATGAGTGAGCACCTTCATAGTCGATCACGCTTCTCTCCTCACAACCCTCCCAGGGTCCTTTCAGAGACATAATCCTCTACAAAAACACGCAGTTGTTGAGTGATGGTAATGCTCCTCAATTGTGACTGTCTGGCTGCTCGGGGAGTAACATACGGGACCGAAGCCAAGCACCCGGGGAGGGGGGGAGAGAGTGAATTTGGGCTTTCTGATTGGTGGGACAGAGCGGTGACCTGGGGTGGCATTTGCAGTGATCCGTAGTGGGGTTGTACTGGGAGGGCCGATTCCCAGCGTGCACTCTCGTTTACCTTTGACCCCTGGCGGCGGGGTAATTACCTGGCTTACATAACATGGGTTAGTTACAGCTCGTTGGGTGCCACAGCCGCCGCCACGCCACCCTGTCACTCACTGAGCTTTGTTCAAAGGTCAGGCCCTCCCATTGGACCAATTAGCACCTATTGTCCTATGGCCATGCGCTGACTGCAGACCGCTGGAGCTTGCTTATGTACGGGGCGAGCAGCAGAGGGTAATACAGCAGGATGGAGGACAGACCAAAAACAAACAAGCACTAAAAACGGTTTAGGTATTTTTTATGTTGAGCTAATGGTTAATTCCTGAAACCTACTTCACATTTAAAGGAATAGTTCACCCCAAAATGAAAATCCAGCGACTCTATTGAAGTTTGTGGGACTACAGCTGCTAGCTTGCTGTGTGTTTGGTGGTCCTACAAAAACCTGGAGTTTCAACTGACATGGGGGTACCTGATAATGATTGGATTTTCATGTTGGGGTGAACTATTCCTTTAATTCAGAGTGCAAAAAAAAAATGCAATTTTCTCTCTCCACTCAGAGCAGAAAATAGTCTTTTGTTTGTTCTAGTTTCATGTCCCCTTCTCATCTCTTCTCCTCTAAAGTGAAGGGTGGGGTCCTTGTCTAAGTCATGCCAGGCTTGTCTCTGCTTGGGGGACAATGGCATCTCCAAAAGTCTCCACACACATAGCTACAATCCACCACTTCAGCTGGATAGATGGATTTGAGCATTTACAGCATTCTTTGGGGTTGCAACTATGAGCTATGTTGGAGGAGCGATGAGCAAAATCCGCTTTTAAATGCCTCGCACAGCATGCTGATGGGTTCGGAACGTGAGGCGAGAGAGGGAGTGGTAAAAAATCAATCTTCACACACACATCTGGTTCAGCTTTGCTTCACACAAGGCAGTTAGCAGGGGCTGTTGAGGAGGGTGTTGCCGGATACACATATCTGGGGGCCTCCTATACATCTCCAAAGCAAGGTTGGGTGGAGGCCAGGCCACAACAGTAAACGCTGGGTTTAAGGAGAAACACCAGAAAGGAGGGCAAAGAACTAAATAAAAGCGACTGCTAAGAGTTTGGCGGTGGAGGCGAGCTGCACGCATAGGAACACCATACGGGCTCACCAGAGTTTATAAAGCTGGGTGTTCTTCTAATCATTCTCCCAGACAACGCACAAACTGGGCTAAACCGCAGCCCTCCAGTTGACTACTGGCACGTTCCCATGACAAAAAGCGCTGTGTTGTCGCGTATACACGGTGCCGATAACGATCCGGGGACTTTGAAACCAAACAAAGGACGATGGGTGAGCCAGTTTGGGCAGTGGCACACAACCGACCGCCACCGCGGCAGGTCAGTCGCGCTGAAAAGGGCATAGGAACTGTTGCTTTGTTGACATTGGCACAAAAATAGTCACAAGTCGCAAATCACACAAAACCCTACTCACACACATCAGTGTCTTGTGACTTTAATCGCCTGCATATAGGCCTAGACTGCATTATATTAGATGATGAATTGCGAGCAATATGCTGAAAGAAATTCAATGGGAATTGTTTAACCTTTACTTTCGCCGTTACTTCCAACCGTAGCGAATCCATTTTTTCTCCCAGTGGGGTTAAGGTCATTCAATAGGACTCATATCAAAAGGAAAGGAGGTTCACCCAAAGAGTAAATATGCCGTGCAGTCTAAGCCATGCTTGAAGCTTTGATATTTAGAGAGTTGCTTCCTGGGGTAGATATATGTGGAGGTTGCTCCAGGGAGGGCTTAGGGCCTTTCCTCCCCTCTGCATAGCCCTGGACCGGAGTCAGACAGGGTGCAGGCCTGGGTGACTGAGGTCAACCCAGTTTCTCCCTGGTTACACTCACATGCACATACATACACGTACGCACACACACATGCAAACATACACACACACACACACACACACACACAGTCTGGTTCCCAGCTGCAGTTGTCTCTAAGTATCAGCAGATGTCTGGGCCTGAGACCAGGGACCAGGAAGACTAGAGATGAGACCTCTTAGATGTGGGAGAGCCAACCCCCCAAAACCCCCCCTCTTTTAACACACACACACACACACACTCATTCAGAGCCATCCAGACACACACCATCAGAAACATCCAGACATTTACTGGCCCAGGCAGCCAGACAGAGCTGAGAAGATGAATAACATCCCAGAGCCACAGTCCAGGTCTTATTATGACATCTGCGTGTCATAACACGACGATCCTACAACCTGGCCTGTATGTGTGTGTGTGTGTAACTGAAATGTGTGTGCACGGCTGGAAGTTTTCATTCAGTGTGTGTGTGCGTGTTGCCAGACAAGAGGCAGACCCTCACCTTCATATATAGAGATGATGTGTGGGTGGCGGAGTGATGACATGATCTCGATCTCTCGGCGGATGTGAACCATGTCCTGCTCATCCTTGATCTTCTCCTTCCGAATGGACTTGATCGCCACCTGGAGACACAGAGGACACTTTGATCAGCTTATCATTATTATAACACAAAAGTTGGATTTTCTAACTTGTTTTGTCTTGTTTTTAACTGAATGTCTTGTGTCCTTTTGTTTGCTCTTTAAAGCAAATTTGATTTGATGTGAAAAGCGCTCCTGAAGGGGATTTCCAAAGAAAACTGCAAAGCAAGACCTGACCTTAGTGGACAGCATTTTAAGTAACATGTGAGCCAACCGAGTGACTATTGCTACATTTTTTCTCTAGAATAAACTCTCTGTGCTTTGTCCACCTCCCTTGGGTCCTACAGGGCCCTTTGACCTCTCATCACCGGTCCGTGCAGACATGAGAGACAAAGAAGGGGAGGTGTCATCCCGTTCTCCCGCTGTGTAATTTACTCAGGGTGATGTAGGGGGCAAAATGAAGGTGCTCTCTTAGAGGAAAACAAACTGGCACGTGGTGCCGTAATGGAAGCTTTCTTTGTACTCTTCAGGGCCCGGGCCTACATTTAGCCTGGTGTTAGTCAGTGTTTGGGCTGGGCCTATGATCTGGGCCCCTAACCCTGTTCTAATGGAGAGATCAAGTGGCAGATTCACAAGGTTGTACATGAGGGTTTCAATATGAGCTGTCTGTCTGGGAGGGGCAGTCTCCCAATGACCTGTAGCACTGTGAATGAAACGGTGATAATCACTGAAGGCAGGATGGCCTGGAGTTCAAACATTAGATTAGATTAGATGGTTCTTTATTGTCCCCGAGGGGAAATTGCAGTTATGCAGCAGTACAAAGCAAGAGATAGGCACACGTCACAATAAATAAGGAAATGGTTGTATAGAAAAATCCAAAAAATATACAAGAAATATACAAAGAAATTGTAGTAATGCAAGAAATAATAGCTAGTGCAATACAGTTGTGCAATTTTGCAATTTGGTCGAGGTAGGTGTGTGTGTGTGTGTGTGTGTGACCTCTCCATAACTCAAATGTCCCAAATTGGATCCCTACAACAGCCCTGCTTCCTTTCCTGTCAAAGTGTCCTTGAGCAACACACCGAAACCCAATCCACTCACTCACTGTAAGTCATTCTGATGAAGAGCGTCAGCGCTAACTGTCTACATCGTAAATTATCTGAATGGGAAGAGTCGAGTGAACGAGTGGGAGTGGAGTCGGGGATTGGGTCTTCCAGCCTAGCTGATGGGGCTGCTCAACAGTCAACAATTACACTTGATTGGATGATTTTTCACTGTCATGCTAATGCCACCAGGCTAAGAGCTGACCGCAACTGGATGCATTCAAACCTCCAGCGTTTAGCTGATGTGCTCCTAAAATGAGAGGTTAGTGGCCTACTCCAAATAAACCAATAGAAAGTACACAGTCTAGCACATGTCCCTATAATTGTAGCCTAAACATTCTGGATTGAGTCCTAGGCCTCCTTTGATCAGGCCTGTATAGGGCCCATTCACTCTGAATTCTGTTAGTTTAAACTTTTGTCCTCCCCGAGCTAAGCGGTTGTATTCCGAGGAGCCCAGCTTTATTCCATGCAGCAGAAACCACAGGCAGTAGCGGGTGCCAAGCTAATTACCGTGTACATCAATAAAAATAACCCCAAACCGGAATAGCTCCCATCCAGAGCACGTCTTGATTACATAGAATTTAAAGAAATGATTCTGTAATAAACAAGAGGGGGTCCAGGGTGTCCGCACGCTGCGTTCCTAATTGGTTTAAACTTGTTTGTGCCTTAACACTGTTGTTTTCCTCTACCTCATCAGATCCATCATCGTTTTATCCCTGATCCAAACCCCTGAGTAATGGCCTTTGTGTGTAGCAGAGTCAGCTTCCTGTTTCTAATCTAGGGTACAGTGACAAATCCTCCAGAAATATTCTGTCCAGGAACGAATGTGGCCACTGTGGGGACTCGCCCACTACGACGATGACTGTCACCTCTGTGTCATTCACTTCACCCATTCAGATTCCAGCTGAGGAGGAATTTGCACTCAACCTGAAAATATTAAAGCTAGACGCAAAAACCAAATGAAATTTCCACGTATGATAGCAGTAAGTGCAAAAAAAAAAAAAGGTTCTTTCTTATAAAAGGCCAGCAATCAATCTTTAACTGCCATGATCCTAATAACACACTGTATCCACCCTCGCTGAATGAGCCAGCATTCCCACAATGGGCTTGAGACAAAGCCAGGCATCACTTGTGTAGCTCCTCATGTTCCCCTGCCCTGACCTCGCTGTGGATCATTAAACAGGACTGCAGATCAGCCACTCGCCAGCTGGCTCGCCTGGCCGACGCAGCTACGCTTGTCCTTAAGTGGATCCCTATTACTGTCACTCACAGTAAACAGCCGCTGCACTTCTTGCCTACGCTGGCCTCTGCTAGGTGTGGGCTCGGCCTGGTCCGACCCCCCCCCCGCCCGGCTTGAGCTTGTTTGAAGTGAAAGTCCATGCCTCGCTTCACTAGAGCCTGACATCGTCCAGCGCTTTCTCAGGCCATTAAAATAGATGAGGTATCCATCACGAGCTATGCATTTTCTAAAGATCATGATCATGTGTTGTGATGAGCGTGTGTGTGTGTGTGTGAGTCAGAGGGAGGGAGAGAGAAAAACGAGAAAGGGTGGGAGGAAGAGGCCCTTCACTATTCCAGAGAACTATCTTCTCCTTCTTCCACCACACACACACACACACAGCAGAGGAGTGTCAGTGTTTTCCCCTCTCTGGTCCCTCCCCAGTGAATCCATTGTTGAGGAGTGATGTAACCTAGTGCCTTACGCTCATATCAACGTGACTCGATAACCCCTTTAACTGACGCCGCCCCTCTCTTGTTATGCTGGGGTTCCCTGGGTCTCTACGCTTTCCCCTCCCATCTCATTTCCTGCTGAGGATGGCCTTTCATGTGTCACTGCCCATTCTGGGTCCTCCTGTCACCACAACCTTTTCACTGAAGTCATCAACATAGCATATAATACATAAACAGACACCCTATCTCTCTCTCACACACACACACACACACACACACACACACACACACATTAAAATACCTCTTATAAAAATACCTCTGTGCAGATTAAATCGGGCACTCACTCAGCCTCACTTTCGCTGACACACTGAACCTGCCCACATCTAATCAATCATCCTCAAGTTCTTCAATCCATTCCACTCCACACACACACACACACACACACACACACACACACACACAACTTACTTTCAATCACTCTGCTCCCTCTGTTCTTCTCGTTTGCTGTGTGGACGGAGCCAGGAAAAGGTACCGGGGAGTCAAGATGATTACATAACAGTCTCACAATGCTGCTCTATCTGCCATACGGACACCGGAGACCAGCCCCGGGTCAGAGGTCAGGTAAACTCTTAACAACACAGTGCCAGACATACTTGCCCCCATGGGGTAGCCGGCACTCTGACTTCTGCCGGTACTCTGTGTACTGAGCCGCTGATTCCCTAAGGCCTTCTGCAAGATATACAACCACCTGAAATCCACCGATGCAAGAGAGGCCGAGGCTTTACCGGCATCCTATTTTGACTGAGCGAGGACTAGCAGTCATAACGCTGGGCTCTGCTGCACTGCTACAGATAAGAGGAGGAGTGCAGGGATTAGCCTAGTGAATCTTGACCTCAGACCTTGTTTGGGTACACGTGAAGAATTTGACTTGAAGATAAGAAAACAAGCTTTTTTTTGAACAGGCTTACTGTAATCTGGCATTACTGGAAACACAGGTCTGCTTTACTGCACCGTTTACAAACTTATACAGCCTACAAATACATAATCCTTGTGGTTGGCCGTCAAATACTATTACTCTTTCAGAAGTAAGAGTGAATAAATTGTCTTCAATCAAATAAATTATTGGAAATCATGCAAGCAAAGCCAGGAATTGTGGATTGGGACTTAAAATATGAAATGGCCTGAGCTGGCAGGACTAATTTTACTGTCCTCAGAATATAGTATCCCAAACTCACTGCTGTCAAAATGAGTCAGAATGAAACTGAAATGACAATAAAACTTTTTCCATTCCTGTGAGCAAACATTATGCAATTGTATTTATTGTTGTGAAGTGGGAATGCTTCACTTGAGACCGGGTGCCACGGCAATGATCAACTGGAAAATGTATTGGAGCGAGGCAATGAACCAAGCAGGACAAGCCAAGAGAGGGAGCTGTGCGAAAGGGTTTATGGAGCCCCCATCTAGCATGCATTTGCCAGAAGCTATGAAACCGGGATGGAGGGGGTGTGGGGGGGGCATTGTTGACCCATACTGAGTTACCCCCTGGCATTCTCAACACATGGAAAGTTCGTCCTGTTCTGCCAGAATGGGCACAGGGGTCAAATTGTGCCACACGTGGAAATATTTGGAGAGGTGAGCAGGTCTGCAGGGACAGATCATAGGTTAGGTAGAGAACAGCAGCAGACGGTGGGTTTCCAGTGGCAAAAGTCAGCCAACAAGTTGTATCATAGACAGAGACTGACACACACACACACACACACACTCCAAAACACAAACAAACCCACAAGGACTTGGTCCAAACAGCACTTCAGTATTTTGCAGTTCCCAAACCATAAGAAAGAACTATTCAACCTTTAGCAGCAGTAAATTGGATGTGTGGTCCCCTTAGATATGAGTGGGCGCTATTATCTCTGGCTGAAGTGATGCACACCATTGGGGTCTCTGAAGTCGCATCAGTCAGTCAGTAGCCGGATTTAAACATCTGCACTCCAGCATCCGGTCGCGAGGCCCTGCGGTAGACAACGCGTGTGCAGCTGAGATTCCCGTGGCCCCTGGGGGCCTTTGTGCATGGGGTAATTCCCAGCGGTGGAAAGAGACGCACACGCCTCTGAGCGCAACAAAGCACTTATTTTAGACCAATGGTGTTTGTAGTGACTCAGGGAAGGGCGTTGCACTAGCAGGCCTATGTTTGCGTTACAGCCGTCTGGCCCCCTACAAGGACCTTGACAGATGTTTACAACCGCTTAGAGCGTTTCTCAAGTGGCTCACCTCTCTGCCGGAGTGCCGCTCGATGGCCTTCTTCACTTTCCCATAGGTTCCTCTTCCGAGCGTCTCCAGCAGTTCGTAGCGGTGTTTCAGGTTATGCTTGTGGTGGTGTTTCTTCACGCCCGAGTTTCTCTTTCCATCACTGGTCTCTGCCGGCGAACTACCGCCAGGTAGGGGTGGAGGTGAAGGGGAGAGGTCGCCCCCCATCGGTTTACCCGCTGAGGTTTGGCCTTGATGGGCCTCGGGAAGGGATGCCCCCCGGTGGGGTGTTAGACAAGCGGTTTCCATCTCACTAGGGAAGTATTCAAACTAACTTCCCACTGTTAAATATTTCAAACTAACTACTTATAACAAATTGTTAATATAATACTTATAGGCCTAATAATAGATTAATAAATAAATAAATTACAAGGAATAACGCGTACTAGTTATATTATTAAATGTGGAAACTAACATTTCCAGATTGTCTTGGTTGATCACTTGGCTTTGATCATGCTGAAGTGACCAGAGATCCCTCCCCCTACCTATTCATGTTATTATCGCTGTATTATTAGTCTTCTACCAGATTAAACGCAACACGCTTATCAAAAGGACATTATCGGTCTATCACAGCCTGATACATAGTCCCATATCACTGCATATCTATTCTCTCTAGGGTTATAATGTACACTAACATGTATTCAGATTTCGACAAGAGGCTTCATGTCGGAAGCTGAATCCACTTTCGGTTTATAGAAAATATAAGACAATATGTGCGATCTCTGTCCGCCCGATTAAAAAAAAAAAAAAGAAAAATATATATATAAGCCTAAGAAATAAAACGTATCGGACTGTTCTTCTCACTCGTTAGTGGACTGGCATGGTCTGGCGTAGTCTGCGGTTGATTCAGGGTCGTTCACATTATCTGTCGTCCTAAATGCTGCCAACATCACTGACTCACAGCTAAAAGGCGAGAAAGCAGCGACGAAACCGGCGTTTTGGATGAAGATGACCCTCATTTTGTCCACGGCCCAGGTATCTCCTCATTCATCTGGACTCTGTCTATTGTGCGACTGGCCCCATGCCCTGGTCGACGGTAGTAGAGGTGCGCTCTGATCGGTCACTATCTCAAGCTGAGACGTTTTGGATATTGCCATGGTCGTTTTGCTGCTCCCCTTCTTCGTCTTCGTCTTCTTCTTCGTGTGCCCTTCTTGTCTCTCCCCTTTCTCTCTATCCTCCAACGTGAGGGGCTGTGAATAAGGAATGTGAGATGATCCGAGTCCGGAGGCGGAGTTACACAGACCTCCTCCTTCCCTGTCTCTCTCTCTCTCTCTCTCTCTCCGCTCTCTCTCTCTTTGTGCTCTCCTCCCTCTCTCATCTCTCTACTATTATACTACTTACTATAGGACTGCTCTAGCCTCACAACCCCCTTGTGAAAAAGACCTGTATTGATCCTGGAATAAATGTGAGAAGGTACTATGGAAATATCACAGCAAAACTATGAGCCCATGTAGGAATAACATCATATTATAGTGACCTAGGGTGCATTAGTGGGGGGGATAGGGGTACTGACCTAAGTGTCTGGACTAAAATGCCTTTTGTGGTCCTCAAGTGTATATTTATATAATTGATTTCACATTACTCACTGGTCTTTCTAAAAAAAATATGATCCAGCAGCTGTTGTTATCCGAGACACGCAGGAATAATCAGGAAAACAATTTGTCACGGTTATTCCTCGTCCTCCCTAGACAGATCTTGAACAGGGTTTGAGTATAGCAGCTGATTAGTGCTATCAAACCCATCATTTCAATTAGGGATGTTGCCGATAATTGATCGGTAGATGAATGTGTGGAGGCGTGTTTGAGTAGTGGCTGGGTAGACGTAGATGTCTGTCATAGATGGAGTAATGGTGGTGTGGGGACGAGAGGAAAGTGGATGGGGAGGCCCAGAGCCACCTCCTGTGCCCATAATTCCTAGCTACACTCTTGAGAATGATACCAGAGGTGGTACAAAATACCATAAAGTATGACAAACTCTCACTATTAACACACTGCTGAGTACCAAAGACACACTAAAAGCCCATATAGGAATATTATAGTTATTTTTTGGCTCCCTCTCACCCCTCTGTTATTAGGGGCTTCTGAGTATATGGGCCTGCTTTAAAAACAACACTGACAAGCTCACTCACAAGGGCAATCCCTCTCCAAACAATAGAATATGACTCACAATACTCAGTAGTATTCACTGTGGAAAAATGTGCAGTCACTCTTAAAATAAGAAAAGCATTGTTATGAATACCAGTCTGAGCTGGAATGAATCACTTCCAGATTCCCTATAGCTGTGTTGCTGAATTGTGTCTGGAGCCAGAAGAAATTGCTCAATATGTGATATCGCCGATGAGGAAAAATCTTTGCAAATATGAAAGAAAAACATGCAATGTTAAGTCATGTTACACAGTATAATGTGATTCATTCTGTTATGATGGATAACAGACACCGCTTCACCAAAACATATTGGCTGTGCTGGCTATTGCGCTGTTCCTAGACTTCCCAAGGGTAACCTCGGTGTTTCATATACATTCATCATTAAAATGAATTCATATTTACATCTGGTTCACATGATGAAAAGGAATGCAGAGGGATCTCAGAAGGGATTATCTAATTAATCCCATTTTTGCTGTGGGCTACACGGTACACTACCGGCCATTGTGAGCAAGCGTCTCAAGTTACCCCTCTCTGATTTTCACTGTTTTGGGTGGAAGGATCCTTTATTCCCAATCAAGTCAAATCAAGTTAAATCCTTCTTTATTCCTAGGAGAGACATGTTTAACGATAGCAGCATTCACATTAAAAGGAGTTTTACAAAACAATACTACAACAAACAAATACTAAAACAGGTTACGAGCTAAAGAGAAGACCCCAGTTTACAGAGGTAAATGCCCCCCCATCACTCTGTGAGTTTACAGTGGACCTATTGTACCTGTGGAGAGTTTTATCTCATATAGTATGACTATAATATTCCTGTAGGAACATATGGGAATAGTATAGTTGTGTTGAGATATTTTAATATCATCTAAAAAATATTAAAGAATTACTGTAATTACTATAATTATTTTTCCCAAGGGATAAATCAGAATCTGTATATTTATGTTTCAAAAAAAAAAAAAATGTACATGTACAAAATGTACAAAAAAATGTGTACATGTGTTTGGACACTATAATATATTGTCTTCCTATGCACTGTTGACATATTTTGGTAACTCAAAACATATTATTTTTACATGTCCAAATACGTTTTTTGGTCCAATGTTGTATATTTTGATAAATATCTGTAAACGCGTATGTGAGATGTGTATATTTGTGTATATTCTTTGCAGTATGGGAAGCCTCAGTCAGTCAGTCACATCTTCTTTAAATGCTTCCAGGCACCCTGAGGAGATGACCCGCTGTGGCCCAGCTTCGGTCCTAAAATCAGACTGTCTTGACTGTACCGCTGCTTGTTTGGCCTGTGTACTTTACCCGCTAATTACAGAGGGGAAGTTTAGGCCCATGTCAAACAGTATCTGATTTAGGAGGGGGGCTGTTTTTCCTTATGATCCCCACGATAGCTGGCATGCATTTTGAACATTCGTGGCATTTGTTTTCATTAAACAAGGTCAGTAGAGTATCCAGTTATAGCAACACAGTCTCTGAGATGAGTATCTGATCCCATCCTAACTTGGCCTTATTTGCACTGTATTGGAAATACTGTAGTTATGCGGTGTAGAAACAGTGACACCGCTGCCCCCTTGTGGATAGTAAAATCAACAAGGTATTACAAGGTATAAAGTATTTACACAACCAAAAGGTTATAGTCTCCTATTATAGGAGGCAATCGATATGCAAACATAACAAGGCTCTTCAAAGATGTAACAGGATAAAACTGATTTATGATTTATGGATCAGCTGTTCTCAAGCAGAACTCAAAGAGATAATCATACAGGGCATGGCCGCTGAACTTGTTCATAAAATTGTGATTCTGGGCATTATCCGTGGAAAGAAATTGAATGGCTCATATATAAAACAGAGATCTATTTCCATTTGCCACAGTCTCCCGAGGGTACATAATTCTATACTGACTGGATGAGCACTTTGGAAATGGTTGTAAATCAATAGAATGTCACCGCTGTACAGAAACCCAACATATGGTTTAAACGACATTGACAGATGTCATTGTGGACCAGTGTTGTAATACCGGAGCCTGACAGAGAATGACAGGAGTCTATATGCTTATATGCTTGCATGTCACTGTGTTCAATTATAGCAAGCTATGAAACTTAATACAGTGCCAAATGTCAATGTCCCCAAAACAAGTTATAAAAAGATGTAAGTTATAAAATAGCTTCTGTAACATCCACAGAGAAAGTGCCAGATACAAAATATGAAAACTTCATCATCTGTGATGGTATATTGCACCTTTGGCGGCATTGCCTGAAGTAAATCTCTAAACTCTTTGGTTGTCATCTCTGAAATTCTTCGTACAGATATTTGGAGTCCCTTGGGCCCATGGTGTAATTCATTTACAACAGCAACTCCAAGTTCAACAACCCTGTTGGGCACACAGTGGGAATATGTTACTCATACTGACATAAGAAAGGCAGAGCTGCAGGATGCAAACACTGTCACATTTGAAAGGTTTATCCAAGACTTGATCCAATATTGAACTAATAAAGAGTGACATAGTGAGAGTGAGGGCCGAGTTTTGTGTTGTTGAGGTAGAAGGGGTGATGAAAGGGGAACGTTTCATATTATCTCATTAGATCAGATTAGCAGAGCGATGGCTACAGTAGACACTGTGTTTGTACTGGGAAGCTCCCAGATGTGGATGTGTGTAGCCGTGTAACTGTATGAGTGTGTGGCAGGGTGTTGCTGAAAACAAAAAGAGCATAGCAAGCCTTCCCTGGCTATGAAGGGTTCAACAAAAGATTGTGAATGTTCCGCCTGCCTCTTTTTGACATGGAAAGATGCATTAGCTGCCAAAAAGAGGGCCACATGCAAGAGGAGAGAGAGGCGGAGGAGAAGAGAGTTGGGTAAGCAGATGTTGCTTCAATACTCACACGTATCTAAAACACAAGCTGGTTAGCTATAGGCCCAAAACTATTCCGTATTTCATCCAGCAACTTGGGTAAAAACGAAATATGTATAGACCGTAAAAAAACACTGCTATTCTTCTGATATTATATATAGTGAACGAACAAATTGTGCAGAGGTTAATCAGATACCAGAACCAATACATCATGCTGATTAAGCCTAGGTCACACTATGTATTGATGACATAAAGACAGACTGAAATTGCTGTCAACCATACTGAACTTATTAAAAAAATCTAATTTTCCTAGGGACAATAAATTACACAATTGTAACATTAGTTAAAAAGGAAGGTCATAGCAATCTAAGTTAACTTTGCATTAACTAACTTGAGTAAAGCCTGGCTTGGGTAGCTTTAAAAGGTTGTCTGCAAGGTTAAAAGTTAAAATTAAGACTTCGTAAAACCAGTTAGCATTCATCAGTACACAGGATAAGATGTTACTATGCCCTGTGCCATATTCTAGGGCAAACACTCATAGAAGCCCAATTCAGATATCATAAGAATGATACAAAGACCATCAAATGAACACCATAATAGACATCAGGCCACAACGTCATAAACCTACAGAGTCATTCGTCAGGTGGCACCATTTGCTAACTACCTACTCTTTAGAATGAAATACATAGCCAAATTTGCAAATTAAATATTAAATACAGGGAAAAGGGTATAAATAAAACTGAAAATGAGTTGGGCTATTTCAAGACTTAAAGTGCTAGATCTAAATGTGTTCATGGCAGCAGAGGACGCTGAGTCATAGGTCACAGCAGGGTCAATGAAGGCAGGTGAGTGCCAGTGTTGCCATATTGGGCGGGTTTCCTGTGAATCTGATCTGGCAACACTGGTGAGTGCCAGCACCATGGCTAACTCGCAAACTCCTCCCCTGAAAGATGTGCCATTTCTCAGTACGTGTTCTTGTGCATTCTTGTCACATCCATGACACATTTAATTCCCAAAGAATGATTAAAACAAAACAAAACATGTACAGATGAACTTCCGGGACAAATAGATGAACTCTTAACTCCATAGGTCTGTTCAGTGGCCACCTTCATGTTTTTGCCTTAAAGCAATCTCCCTTTGTGCCAAAAAAGCTATCCAGTAGCTTTCCTGTGAAATCTGACCCGCTGGCACACAATGTAAACCAGTAGACCACCAAAGCGCTCTGATACAATGACTTTCACCCCTTTCAATGCTGCTCAAGAGTGTAATGTCACACAGCTAGGACAGCAATGAAGGGCTCACTTCACATAGTGAATTGGCACTTGTGTCATACACGCACAGATAGCGTGGCATCAAGGCCATGCTAAGCTAGGTATTGCTAGCTTTTTTTCCATTGCTACTTCAAAACCCACCAGAATCCACCTCTACAAATAAAGACATGCATTATAGTGAAATCATCTAAAGCAAAATAGTAATTAGCGTTGGACGTAGCTAGAGACAATCTTTTTACGGCACTATTCGTCTTTGTTAGGCTAAAAGGGGGCGGGGTCTAGAATCCCTTATTTGGGCAACAAAATGACGGCACCCATGGCACCGCCCCTCGTTTCGGTGTTGACGGTTTTGAGCCAGGCCCGCGCACGTACGCGCACATGTGAATTTGCAGGGTTTTTTTTTTGAAGAAAGGTGATTTACAACCTGTATTTGAAAACATCATCTTAAACGATGTTGAAATTATATTTGCAAATGTTTGCATTTAAACGCCGCGTTTCTTTACGTTAGTTAACTTAGCAGCGAATTTGGATGCGCACGCCACCTGTCATCACATCAGACGTTAGCTAGCTGGTTGTCTAAAATAAGAAAGTTAAAATAACGTACATTTTATTTTGCTATTTTATCATTTAGCATTGTTAGCATAATAGTTCATTGTTTGCGTATACATATATTTAAAAAGCTGGCAACTGCTCGCGGTGTTAAAGTCTCGCTCCTTTGTCCCTCCATTCTAGTGTAGCAACAAGCAACCAACGTTTACAGACATGCTAACTACTGTTAGGGGTATGCTGTCCAAGCTGTTAACTCCATTATGGAGGACGGTAGAGGTAGAGGAAGAAGGCATGTTCTCCTGTGCTACAGGTAAATGCAACTTTCCTATAGAGAAACTTCAGGCCTATACACATATTGCAACTGATTTTGTACCTGCTCCATATTTCTTCCTTTGCTTGCTAGCCATGGAGGAGATTCGCCACCTGCGGGGCAGTGTAGTAACCCAGCTGTGTCTGGACTATGGCATGATAGACGATGCTGTCTACTTCTCCAGCAGTGTGGTGTTGGGCGGGGTGCCACTGAGAGAAGGGGACACAGTGAACTGTATAGCTGTACGAGTTGGCGCTCAAGGGGGTTGGAAAGCACTAAGGGTGAGAAACCTGTACTTTGTTCTCATTGCATGCACTTGCAAACAAGATGCAAGGTAGAGTCATATTCCCTTCGATGAAATTACATTACAGGTGGGGTAAAAACAGGACATACAGATAATACAATAACAGTAATCTGCCCTGACACTGTCTCTGTTGATGCCATTCACACATTTCTTTCTTTCTGTATTTGTATGAAAGAGAACTTCAGACTATGACTTATTATTACATATCCACTGGTAAATTCAGCATACATCCTGGTCCACCAAGCAGCAGTTATTTCAGTAGAGAGTCAACTTGCTTCCCTCTATCCAGAGTGACTTAATTAGGGAAAAAAGCAAATTCATTGTAAGGTAAATGACACACATGCACCGTTTCATTCTCTCTTTTAGGTAGAGAAGAGTGCAGATGCTTGGGAGGATGGAGGAAGAACCTCCCTAGAAGCTGACAATATGCAGTTGCGCCCTCTCATTGGCACAGTCACGTCATTTGATGGAGACGGCGGCTATATCAACCAGACTACTTTTTTCCCATGCTACAGTCTTTGGGAAGGTACTTTTACTCGACCTGCTTCACGCATTACAACTGCAAGCCATTTGAGCTCACGTTGCTTTGCATACAGTGGAAGAAAACATACTTTTTTTGTCTACAGGTCACAGTGGCTCGTAAGTCCCAGAATTCACCAGCTACTTTCACTGTTTTACCAGCTAACTAGATTTTACAATAGGACATCCCAAATGATGTTTGGGAAAGTCGAGTAGACAAACCTAAAGCCACAGACAAAACTTAGCGGCAGTTGACTGGCGACTGGTGTTAACTTCCCTGCATGTTGGCACGTTTTGTACTTCCTCTCCTTCCTGTGTATTAGGTTATGAGCCAATTAAGGGAGACTGGGTCCAAGCCAAATATTTCATCAATCCCACCCAGTGGACCAGCCAGGCTCATTCTGTGGCCCCTTTACGCTATTGCCGCTTAGATCAGGTAATATCCTCATTTGAAGCTTTGGGCCATACACTCATTAAAGGTAGGTCTACTTTTTTTTGTTGCTTACCTATGATGCGCTGCATCCGTAAGAGTTATTTTTTACTTTTATTTATTGTACTTATTGTGCAGAGTTCACTCATAGCAATGAACTTATAAAGATTTGATCACATTCGCTTATATCTAAATCTGAGGATGTCTCTCATTCCTCTGTCCTCTACACTCTTCCCCTGTCTCCAGGTGCGTGTGTCCAGTGTGTATGGTAAAACTGGGGTGGTGGAGGACAGTGTGTTCTTCAGCCTGGACTCTCTGCTGCTTCCTGCCCACTACCGGCCTTTGCCAGGCGACCTGGTCAACCTGGTAATGGTGGAGAGTAGCCAGTCCTTCTACTGTTGGAGGGCCTTGTGCATGGCACCTTGCCTGCAGAGGTAATAGCCTTTGAACTAAATTGTTTTTGGTCAGAAGTGCATTAGTCTGTTTCATATGAAATCTTGATATAGGTGATATGACTCAGATCATTAACTTATAGAAATTGCTTTGTGGTTTTATTCTCTTGGCAGTGTGAATGCTGCTGCTACACCTCTCCCGGAGGCTGAGATCGAGGGCCTCCTAAAGGACAAAGGGGGACTGGTGGTCTCAGATTATGGCCAGTTTGGACCTTTGTTGATAGGGGAGAACCGAAGGCTGGTGTTCTGGATACAGTGAGTGACCCATGAGTCAAGAAAACCACCCCTAGAGTAAAAGTAAAATTACTACTAATATAATTAAATATATAAATAAATATACACTGTAATCGTAATGTTTATAATTACTAAGTCAACAAAGAACCTTCACAAGAGCTGTTATCATTATAGGTCCACTAGAACTGGACCAAAACTATAAGCACAT
This sequence comes from Gephyroberyx darwinii, assembly GCA_900660455.1. Lineage (NCBI taxonomy): Eukaryota > Metazoa > Chordata > Actinopteri > Trachichthyiformes > Trachichthyidae > Gephyroberyx > Gephyroberyx darwinii. The sequence goes on from CABFOQ010009047.1 coordinate 22,307, forward strand.
CTGGTGCATTCACTTTCTGAGGAAACAAGATGGAGTACCTGTTAGAGAACAAATTACCTTTTCCCTCAGAATCACAATATGCAATCACCCTCTCTTCAAACAGGAACAAAGGTTCAGAGACCCACAGGCTCAAATGCTGTGAGTTTGCTGGCTGGGACTCAGAAGAACAGTTCACCCTGATCAAACAGCCTACCCCACTGAGACAGAAAAAACACACCTTGCAAGCAGCCTGCTCGACGTCCGGGGCTGCTGTTGGGCCTCCAGAAGAGCAAGTCAGTGATGCAAAAGAGGCAGACATAGAAAACAGTGAGGCTTGGCAGGACACTACCAATTTCTCTGCTGTAAGGACAGAGAAAAGAGAGCTGGACATTGCACCAGGGGAGAGGCTGCCTGTTGTTGTGGACTGCCAAGCAAAGTAAATGTTTTTTTATTTTTTTTTATTTTTTATAAATCTACCTATGAGTAATAGATTAAAAGATGCATATAAAATGGAAACCAGTCGGGTCTGTACAACCCTTAAGGCATCAGGCTCCAGTATCCAGTAGGCATGGGTGATACCACAAATTTTGGTCTTAATCCGATACAAAGTAATACCAGGGCAGGTATCACCAATACCAAAACACTTTCATTATTAAAAACTTTTCATGGAGGGGATGTTTTTTATTTTGCTTGTAAAATATTTTATGTGCAAAACAGAGAGGAGACAGATGGCTTCATTTTATATTTAGTATCAATCCTGTTTCTGTTTAAATTGATACTTTACAAAAGATGTGAAAATCGCTATTATACTATCCAGGCCTGCTGCCTTACCATATAAACTGAATACTATTTACTGAGGCATCAAATATCGCTGTGAGGGTTTTGCTAGTCTGGACAGTCAAAATCCATGTGTGGGACTTTCCACTTGGCTCAGGAATCTTGGGAGCTGTGCTGAGATGCTGTTGCTGCACTTCTCCTCTTTCACCATCGGGAGGCGCCTGGAGGTCACAGTGGGCAGTAAAGAGGAGAGCCTGCTGCAGCCCTGTGCACCCTACAGTCCCAGTGATGGCCGGCCGGCCCCTATACTGCCGAAACATGTGATCACTGTCTCAGCTCCAAATGACACTCCCAGGTATCACGACACCAACAGGCTGGTCATAATCACAAATATGACTTTAACTATTAATCCAGTCCTTGTTGCTATAAATAGCCTGCAGTGAACAAAGCTTCTTTAATGTCATCTTAGTTTGATCTACTCCGATACTGCGATACTGTTTCTCTGGCTCTGAAACAAAAGCTGTTATATATTGTAAATGAATTATTTACCTCTTGTTGCGTGTAAGATTAACTTCTCTCCCCCAGGCTCACTAAGCGCCGGCTGCCAAATTTCCTGGGTAACTACCCAGTACCTCAGGCGCTGAGAGACTGTGTGGAGGCTCAGAGTGATGTGCTGGTGTCCCAGCCCTGCCTAGGAGAGGTGAGGCTGCAGCTGAGATAGAGGAGAAGGAAAGACGGTTACATTTAGGTCAATGGGCAGAGGTGACAGGGTAAAGAGTTGGATTCCCACTGGGGCCACCCGTACAAAATGCATGGATGTTTGTACAATCAGGCACTTTGGATAAATGATTCCACCAAATGTGTTTTATTTATTTTATAAATATATACTGTATATACTAATCAACAGAAAAGTCTTTTAGCAGAGCTCTAGCATCTAGCCGTCTGAATTTCAGCAGCAGGGTGATGTAGAAAGTAGGAAGACTGTCCCTAAACCGGAGGACCGGGGTTCAAACCCCTGTGTCTGAAAACATCCACACTGCTGAAGTGTCCTTGAGCAAGACACTGCCATACGACCAGCTCTAGCTCGACGCTCTTTGACAGCTCGCCCTACGCTTTGACTTCCCTGTGGAGGGGGATGGGCAAGCTCAAGCTCTGTATCCCTTTTATGCTCAGGTCCTGTCAGCATCCAACTTACGTTCCCGTTTCTCAGCCCTGCTGTGGCTGGAGGAGCTGCATGCAGAGAAGGAGCTGAAGGAGTTCACAATCAGTGGAGCCCTCCTCAGGAAAGGAGCTGTCTACCTGCACTTAGAAGTGCTTGGCCTGG
>CABFOQ010009051.1:3111-16322 GCA_900660455.1 Gephyroberyx darwinii
AGGAAACAGGCGTCAGGGCTGTATAGTAATCCTATGATACACTGTAGAAGAATATAAAAATACCCCAAAAAAAACCCAACAGTCCCTATATTACAGCGCCCTCTAGTGTCAGATCACAGTTGAAGTCATCCTAATACACATGGTGGTATGTATCCATCACTAGTCTATGTATGTGCTGTGGAGGGTTTAACCATGTTGATTTATAACTGGATTATATTCTCTATTCTGTTTTTTTATATTGTGGAAAGTATTGATCTGTTTTCTATTGATGGAATTCTGAATTGAATTCTATTTTGAATCTTGATCTGCAGGTTGTCAGAGTTGAAGGTGAATGCCTCCGCCCACCTCCAACCTCCAACCTCCAACCTCACTTTCCACCCTTACTTCCCACAGTGCCTTACTTTTTGTAACCAACTATGGATTTGATATGAGATCAGGCTGAAGAGGTGGATAACTCCTGTTATCTCTACTAGACACATGGATGTGTTGAAAACGACAAATCCTCCTTCACATCACCCAGAAACACACTTCTGTTTCTAGGATGTTTTCTTTCATCATTTCTGGAAATGGTCTCTGTTTCATGTTCACCTGTTTCTCTTATTGGAGTCAGACTGTTTCTCTGAAAGGGTTGCATGGATGTTTCAACAGGAAATGACTTGGGTCAGCTCCTGTCTTTCTATGGTGACTCTGAGGTGGGTCAATGGTGTGGGTCAGGGTCGGGGTTAGGGTTACTTACTGTTTCTGCAGCTCGTCGATGCGGTTTCTGAGAGAGATGACCTGAAAGACAGACAGGTGTTTGAACCAGTGACAGGTTGCTGTGACCTGGTGATCTGTTCATCTCACCTAGAGGAGCTCAGGACTTTGAGAGTCTCATTTTAAAGCTGCAATAGGGAAATCCTTCACATAATAATAATAATACTAATAAAGATAAATAAAGATAAAAATCGAGATGAGACAAAACCTTGAGGGGCTAAATCCCACAGCAAAAGAGAAAGAGGAGAATCACCAAGACAAACAGCAGGAGAACCAAAACAACAAAATGCAGAAAATAAAATAAAAAATAAAAGTTTAAAACATCCCTCACTTACCTGAAGGCACGTCGCTGAGCTGCATATGGATCAAGCTTTTCTCCTGATTGAAAACAAGTCCAACAGACAGTTGGGCCCTCACTCACCTTTCATCTGATACCAAGGTGAGCTGCTGTCCATGTTTCCCTCAACAGCTTACCATGCAGACAGACCATGCTCTCCAGAGCCCCTGACCCTGGGTCGGTCTAGAAGAACTTTAAGAACCCTGGTTCTTAAAGTAAAGTCTACTCAACTCCTCCACCCTCTGAGGTGGTGTTATCACCTGGAGGACATTGAGCACTTCCTGGTTTACAAAGTCCTTCAAATTCGTTCTTAAAACCTTAAATTTATTTACAATGTTGGAAATATAATCCATCAATATTCTAGATTGCTAAATGTGAAACCAATGAGTTATGTTTGAGTTATCAATGACTAAACCCTGCTGGGTGGCACAGCTGTCCCAGGGTCAAGAGCTTCACATGAAGAAGAGGAACCGGGTTATGGAGGAAATCTGGAAGCTCTACCAGCATTCATACATACATGCAACAAAGAAATCAATCAATCAATCAATCAATCAATAGATAGATACATAATATTTGAATGCACCTCATCCTTCCTACTGAATGACCAGAGTGCTGGTGGACCTTCTCCAGATCTCCTCAATAAGCAGACTCCTGGTTTACCGTGAGTGACTGACCTCATATCTCTGCCTCTTGAGTTTCTCGATGTGGTCGAACTTGTCTGACTCCAGGTTATGCAGCGACTCCCACAGCTCCTTCGCCTTCTCCCTGAGAACGACACCAGGAGCATCACAGGAACTCAGACAAACATCCAGTGAAAAACACATGCTGATATTAACAGCTAGCTGCACTTTATTGGTCACTATGGCAACTGGCGGTAACCAGGAAGCTCCTTACTGATCACTGTTGGATGAAACCCTTTCAGACTGAACTGAAACTGTTGGGCTGTTTGGCAGCTTGGACCTTTTACCAATCACTGAATGTCTTCAAGGCTATTATTGGTATTTGATCTGACATGTTGGTCACATGTTCCTGTTGTGGTGAACCAGACCCCCACCACCCCGTAGGCAAAGCACAGCACCCATGGCCTCAGCGACACCAGCTAGTGGCAGACCATAGGTACTACCACGGTCAAATCCTGGGGAACACACAGCTGCTCCCCATCAGATGGGAGATCCAAGAGCAGTAAGGAGAGAGGAAAGGAGGAGAGAGGAAAGGAGGAGAGAAGGAAGGAGGAAGGTTTGATTATTCTGTGTATGACTCCCCGACAGTCTGGACCAAGGCAGTGACCCAAACCCCCGTCCACCCCTCCTTCTCTCACCCCTCTCCTCTCTGTGTCCCCCCTCCACCCCTCCTGAACCACACCTTGGATCTGCCACACTATATCTTAAATGGCTCCACATTGCTTCTTTATCTTACTTCAGCTTGTCGTCACTGAGATGGTCGATGTTGAGGGCTTTGCGTCTCTCTGCCAGGATCTTCTTCTTCTTCTCTCGTTCAGTCTGCTTCTTGCCTCTCTTCTGGTCAGCCTTTAAGAGTCCAGCCAGTAAAGATGTTAAGAACTGGGGAGTTCAGATTCATTCTGTGGAGATTCTGGGGGTTTTGGCCTGGAGCTTAGAAAGCCGGAAAGTTATTGGCTGGAATTTCAGACCTACTGGGAAAATTTGGATGGGGAAGATGAGAATTAATTTCCGCCATGGCACACTGGAGCAAGACATTCACCCCCAGTTGCTGCAGTGGAGCTGCTCAGTGACCACTAGTAGAAGACAGTGGCTGTACTGGGCAGCTCCCAGTGTGAATGTGTGGAAATGTATGAAGTTACAGCAGGACATGCATGGTCCGTAAACCTTCCCTGGATGGATAAAGGTTAGAAAAACCTCCTGTACCTTCTGCAGGTGACTGCCGTAGCTGGATCCCATGTTGCTCAGGGCTGACTTCTTCTTGGCCTCATCTTCAGCCTTCCTCTGGGCGTCGGCATCCTCCTTTCTCTGCCTCTCAGCCTGCCAAAGGAATTTCAAAATGTCACCAAATTAGAGAGGAGAAAGGGAGATATCCTGACGAGACAGCATGCCTAGTAAACCTGAAGATTTTCAGATTGAGGTGTGCTGTGAATGGCTGGAAAGACCAAATTCACAGTTTAGCAGAACAAGAAGCTACGTACCTCACGTCTGGCCTGGCGTTCTTTATCCTTCTCAGCACGAATCCTCTGCTGGTCAGCTCGCTCAGCCCGACGCTTTTCCTGAACGGACAAACCAAAAGACAAGATGCAAAGCCTTCTTCCACCTGGACAAATGAAACTCTTTCTTTGGTATTTTGACTTATTTCCGTACTTTGGCATTATGATTTTATATCAAATCAAGTTAGTTTTATTAAAGCCTGTTTTTTAAGTCTCACAATTCTTTCTTTGAGTGCGATGAGCTCCTCTTCTTCCTTCTTCCTGCACTCAAAGTGAGCATCAATCAGAGCCTGCAGCTCGAACAGGTCTTTGTTCTGACGTTTCTTCTGGATGTCCTGCAAGAAGCCGAAAGGAGACCCAGTCACATACAGTCCAGTTGTACTGAGCCAGTCAGGAGACTGCATGCAGGCAAACAGCACAGTGCATGCAGAGGTAGCCTGGAGGTTAGAGGAGCAGGTTGTGGCCAGAAGGTTGCTGGTTCCAAACCCAGACTGACTAGAGAAGTCTGAGTTCCTTCCTCAATGACAACTCCAGTTGCGCCACCAGTAGAAGACTGGTTGTATTGGTCAGCGCCCAGTGGCCAACAGTAGAAGACTGGTTGTACTGGTCAGCTCCCAGTGGCCAACAGTAGAAGACTGGTTGTACTGGTCAGCTCCCAGTTGTGAACATGTGGAAGAAGTGTGAAGCCGGGCGGTGCTGAACAACAGCATATGTGTTCAGTCAGTTTTTCTTGGATTAACCAAAGTTTAAAAAATATGGAAACAAGTCAACTTACATCAAAGTCCACTTTCTCGCCATCAGGGATCTTAGGCGCACTGGGTCTGTGAAGAGTCAAATCAGATACAAAGTGTCACTATTCAGGATGAAAACAATTCTTCATTACTTTAGAAATTAGGTGCTAGTGACGTGGAAACCTTCAAATACGACTAACAGACGTTTCACAAAAAAATGCACTCACTTGAACTTTGGCTTCTCCTCTGTTTTTCAGCATCAACATAACAACAGGGAGAGAAATAGGGTGAAGAGTTAGAGGCCAAGGTTTGTACAGAGAGCAGGTTGACTAGGGAGGTGCTGGGTTAATCATGGATAGTCCATATGGAGGAAGTTCACACCTCGACCAGATAAAGGTCATAAGTGTGAGTCTAATTCCAGTGTGTTACAGTAACTACACTCTACTCAATACAGTATTACTGTGTACTTACAGTACCTTTCCACTGGTTAATACACTGGAATAAGGCGACTGTTTATCTCTTTCACAAAGTTAAATTGGTTTGCGTTAGTGTGTAAATCAAACCAGTATAATAAGAGACATTTAATAAGGATAAGTATACTGTGCCATAAATCACCACATTAAATATCTATGCTATGTGAGTCTAATGTTTTAACATACTTCAACGCACACTTCAAAGAATTGGTACAACTGGAGAATTGTGTCTTATTACGGTTAATAGAGTTTCATTACAAAAATAACTGAAACAAATGACTAAGTTTGTGATTAACATGTTTGACGCGCACACTCAAAAATAAAATAAAGGGTAAAAGGCAAAGCAACAGCGATTCAGCAGGAATACAAACTACCATCTTGATCTCCCTCGTCCACTGGCAGGACACATGTCATGCAAAAAAGAGAAGAAGCAGAGATGAGCAGTGGGGCCCGTAAGCATGACGTAAGCATGACCTAAGCATGACCTAAGCATGGCTCAGCATTTCACCTCTGTCGGCTGACTAACTGGGATCTGTCTGCACGCTTTTTGCCTTATTTATTTCCCTGGACGGCTCAGGCCTTGGGAAGGTTTTAGTGCAATCCCAAACGGCTCTCAAAGCCACCCTGCAGCTACAGGTCCAATCAGAAGAAGACATAGAAGAATGCAAGTCAACATACCTTCTTCTCCATAGGCCTCTGCATGCAGCAAGCGTCCAAAGCAAGAGCAGAATACACATCATTAGTGATCAGACCAGAGGCTCAGGCCTAGCCACCAGCGCCATACTGCATGTTTCTACAATGCAGAGCTTATGAAGCACATTTACCCAACTTGAGCTGTCCATAGTCTTATGCATGTACAGTTGCAGCCATTGCAGAAGTCCCCCTTCATGCACTTATCCTGCATTTACACTGCAGTATACAGCACCAAATTAGAGTGTTTTAAAGGAAAATTCAAAAGTCTGTCAACTAACTGGGTACCACATTCTTCCTTGTAATTAAATTAGATTGTTCTATATAATTCCTCTGGGGGGTGGAGCAAAGTGAAGCATTAGTTCAGCAAGCATATAGTAAATTGGGACTTCTACAGTGGCTGAATCTGAGTGTAAATACAGTTTGTAAAAATCATATAAGCATTGAACAAAACACACTTTGAATACTGAGTATCACTGCTCTGCATCATGGCACCCCAATGGAAACGCTTTACAGCAAATTGTGCGGTGAGATAGCAGTCTCAAATATCTCAATATATACCATCAGCTCAGTCTTCTTCTATGCACATAAGGCAGTGGTTCTCAATCCAGTCCTCAAGGACCCCCTGTCCTGGAGGTTTTTTCTCCAGCTCTACTCAGGCACACCTGAACCAACTAAGGTATCATGAAAACGTCAAGCCTCTAATTCGTTCAGGTGTGTCTGAGTAGAGCTGGAGCTAAACCCTCCAGGACAGAGGGTCCTTGAGGACTGGATTGAGAACCACTGACATAAGGAACGATGCTTGTACATAAACTGAGGGGAGACAAAGAACCGGCCTTTACATGAAGTTACACATCATCCATTCTGTTCAAAGATGGACAGGATGTGTTGCACAAATGCAAACATTTGCAAAGGCAGATACAATGAAACATGAATGTCAATAGGTGGCGATGGTGAGGTAATTCATGTAAAAGCAGCTGATTTTCTCTCATTGAACATTTGTAGACTTATCTCAGTTTCAAAACACAAATCTGACATCAAACAAAACGTTAGAAGCAAGGCACATTAGCTAACATTGATAATAATGTGATATGATAACTGGAGATCATAAAGCATAGCCTAAATGTTTGCTACACTCTAAAAACTAAGGGTTTATTGAGGGTTCTTGTAAGGTTTCTTCACTAGAAAAAAAAGGGCCCCCCAAAGGGTTCTTTGACGAACCTCCATGTGGTAGAGGTTCGTGGAAGTACCGTCAAGGTTCATGAGCTCTTTGGTTGCAATCTGAAGAACACCTACAGGTTCCTTGAAACCCATTTACTTTTTAGAGTGTATCTCCAATGGATCCTAGTATGATGGCATTAGGGGGGAAGCAGTCAGGAGTTTATCTTGGTCTCTACAAAGCCTGGCTTTGGAGCGAGTAATGCAACAGATAATGCGAAGGAGCTAAATTATTGTACAGCCACACCAGACAAGTCAATGGATCTGCATCACACAGGGAAGGACTTGGCAAAGCAGTGGAGGAGGTCAGTGGCTGCGACTGGAGGCTCAGAGCTGCTGTCAGAGACTCAACAGTCTTCTCCATGACTTCACATGCTCTGATGTCCAGGGCCCATTGACTATATGATACTTATCAGCTAAACCGTGATCAGATAGGAGGCTTTTTTCTCCTGCTCAAGCTCAAAGCTCAGCTGTGAGTGTCGCTAGTAAGAGAGAGAGCCAGAGGTCAAAGGCTACAAGGAGTATCACATCATTTTGGTTGCTATGCAGCACTGTTTGACAGCAGCTATCTATTTAGCGTTAGTTAGCTAACCTGAAATAGCAAAGGGGATAACGTATGAAAATAAGAACAGACCAGAGAAAGTTAGCGACAGCTGTTGAAGAAGAGGATGAGGAGCTGTTCTGAAAGGAGGATGAAGGTCCATGATGTCCTGCTGGGAGAACAGAGCACTGACAGCTTCATCATCTCCTCCAAGAGCTCTGCCTCGATAGAGATGTTTCAAGGCCTATTTTCATATTTTGACGTAATATTGTTAAAGTTGAAACATTCAACTCAGGACAGCACATAGTTTGTAGGAGATGCATCCTACCACAAGTAACATGTTTAAAAAAGCGTCTATGTGATCACGGCAACATGTGATTCTCTTTGTCCAACAAGAGGGTGCTCTTGGTTTGATTTTACTGAAGAACTGAAACCACATGTCGTTTCTGGAAATTAATCTTAAAACTTCACGTCTTCATCCACTATGCACATCCATTGCTTTCTCCATATTGGGTAGTTATGAAGAGGCGTACCTCCAGTGGGAAGGGAAGCTAAAGGGGTACTAGATTAGTGCACTGCAAGATTTCCATTATAACAAATCATTTAGTCTGTTGAGTCTTCAAATATTGTTTTCTTTAAAACCAGTGAAAAAATCTGCCAATGCAGTTTTGCCTGTTGAGAACAAGTGATAATATCTTGACATAAGGTGGATCACACCACTAGTATCAAAATAATGTCGCTTGATCCCCCAAGAAATCTTGAAACAAGTTGATTTTAATTGGAAACCAGTGAATGATCTCAACCCATTGGCATATTTCTTTCAATTGTTTTAAGAAAAATGAGGTTTTAAAACTCAACATGAGACTAAATGATTTATTACACTGGACTATTTTGCGTGTGTTTATTTGGACTGACTATCTTATGGAGCAAAGTACTGAATGTCCTGTAAAGGAAGGATGGATGAACAGCCCATGCCACATACCTTCCTCCTCATGCACCATCTCCTCCACCACCTCCTCTGGCTCTGGTTCTGCCTCTGGTTCAGGTTCTACCTCTGGTTCTGCTTCTACCTGGGCCTCCGCCTCAGGGGCTACTTCTACTTCTACTATCTCCTCCTGGGCTATGGGCACGCAGCATGCAGCAAGCCCCCAGGGAGAGGAAGGGTATCGGAGAAGGCGATTAATGAAGACCACAGATATGACAGAGCCATTAGAAACCAACAGTGAGACATTACTTCAGTTACAGAGAGGATGGAAGAGCGTGTGGACAGCACTGCTGGAGAAGAGGCAGTGATGCTGAGAACAGAGAAAGAGAGAGAACAGATGATGGTGACAGACAAGAGTCAATGGCAGTCACATTGAGAGGAAGTGACACTGATGGACGATGATGTCATTTCCTAGAGTGGAGATACTTGAGCTGAAATCAGGTCACATGCTAAGAAAGAAATGTGGAAAACCGAAAGCCCATTCACATTTTTTTCTTAACCATGTCATTTGAAACACTCGGTCAGAAAAAGTCACCCTTAACTTGAAGTGTTTGACAGATAGTGGTTTGTTAATGTAGCTCGCTGCCTCAGTAACTGGAAACAGATGTGCTAGGCAGAGGTTAAGGATGTGAGTTTATTAGACCACTATACCGATAAATCAATAATTTACTCATCAGAGACATCAACTACTGATACTAGTGATTAATGCAACAAGACAGAAATGTAGGAGCTGGCAGTCTGACCTTACAGTACATCACCTAGTATGGCTGCATGTATTAAGGACATGTTGCTACTATGACTAGCTAGCTGTTTGCTGTCAGTGTCAAACATGTCAGATTAAGGGTGTGGAAAATTAGTACAGTGGAGAAATGTCTTAAATATAGAACCGATTCAGCCGTTTTTACCTTCCTCGTCTTCCGTTTTGGCAAAAGAATATGGTGGAACAACAGAAACATAAACATAACATGATGCCATTTCACAGTTCATAACACTATGCATGCATTCAACATGTTGTGTCTCAAGAATGTTAAAACAAAATTTGACATAATCTTCTATACAATCCCCATATGTTCAAATGGTAAAACAATTCTGTTTCCTTGTGTTAATGCTGTGTTAATATTAAACATGACAATGTCTTAACTGTTTATATTTTACTTCCAGGTTATGTGTGTGTTGGTAATAAACATTTTAAGTCTCCACCAGCTTCCTTTAGGAGTTAGGGAAGGCCGTGGGTGTATTTATCAAGGCCACCACTAGAGGAGACATAGCGTTAGGAAACACAACTACATCCTGGTCTACTTCAGGAGACAGACGCTGATGAACATGGAGGACCAAAGAGACTAACTGAAGAGACAAAAGAGACTAACTGAAGCTGAAAGAAATGATCTCCTGTCCCAACAACAATCAGGTGAACCTTTAAAACACACAGTTGCAGTTACTGTGACATGTAATGAAAAATAAACATGATTATTTTGGATTTTTTTTCGCTTACCCTCCAGCTGGTCCCTGAAATATGAAAGATAGAAGTCATACATGAAATCCCAATGGCCTTTTCTGCAACAGGTCATTTCATGGGCTAATATAAACTTGACCATATCTGATAGTATGGGCATCACTTACACATCCTCAGTGTCAGACATGGTGACAGTGGACTTTACACCTGAAGGAAAACAAGAGGAGGCGACAGGGTGAGAGACAGTCAGGTTCTCTAACATATCCAGCAGTTAATATCCCATCATGCTTAGGGTCCAGTTAGGTTTTGAACACTAGTAGAACCAAGGCGTATTGTTCTGGTGGTCCAACACCATTTTAAGACTCTTGTTGGTGTATTTCGACACCTGTTAGTCTGATTCTGCCTTTTATTCAGCTGAAGTCCAATGTCACAGCCTAGCCTACGTGGGAGAATTTCTATTTGCCATTCTTTTTGATATACAGTATATATATATATATTTATACAGTATATATATATATATATATATATATATAAAGTGCCTTTGGATGACTCTTTCACACTTGGCTGTCCAGCACAGCTGCAGAGGACTTTGAGGATTAGTCCAGGATCATATTTCTGACCATCAGCTGAGAGCCTTGTCCAAATAGTTCCTTTAATCCCTCTGCTCCATCCATTCCTGGCCTAGCTCATCATCAGTATGGACAGTAGAAGATGATCCTGCCTGTGGTCAGGTTCCTCTCCAGGACTGACAATCACCATGTGTACCATGGAATTCATTTTCCACAAATAAGCTCTTTGATCGACTTGGTTGCACAACAAGTGGACTGATGGCATTTACTTAGCTACAGCACATACCCACACTTTAGCACACTGAGTATCTATACAAAGAACAAGACAGCCCTGCTTCACACTACATACTGAGCACAGAGTGCAAACTACTACCAAGCTTCTGGTTGCACAATGCTCAGTTGACCAAAGCTTATTTGTCCAAAGGTAGTGGAGGAGGAGGCTTGGTGGCCCCCTACTGTGTTGGTTTTTGGGTGAATATTCCTACTGGTCATGTTATTCGGCAGAGCAGGAGCTCCCTGATGTCCTCATGCCACCATGTGTGCTGCTGACGTCAACATGGCAGGCATGTCCTGAAGTTACGAGGTGACAGTATGTCACTTTATTATAACTTGTCCATCATAGTGATGGACTGTTTACTCAAGGGGAAGATGATTGTTTTAGTATTGGAAACAGTGTTATGGTTTGATAGATATGAGATAGAATAGACATCGTTGAATTGAAGCTCTGATATTTTGTGCTGGTATTCTGTATCGGTAAAGTATTCAGTGTTTTTCCCAGAACGGTATTCCTCTGAAACAACATTTAGACACTAACACTCTCCACTAAACCAAACTATGTGGGTTAGCAGCTTAAGGCTTGAGGCAGGTCCATTACTCGTTTTACTGACTGACCTGAGGAGAACAATCACATCACCTCCATCATATCGGAGGTGGACAACACTGACCGGACGACTGAAAGGTATCAGGTAACCAATACATCGGTCCAACCCTAGTGTGATATCTGTATTGTATGTGGGTGAGTGAGGGATGGATGGAGGGTGGCTGGGTTGTCTGTAAACCTGTGAGGCCGATAGAGACATTGTATGGATATTATCAGCTGTCCCTATAAGACACTGGCTCTGCAGCATACTTTAGATAAAAACTCATCTGTTAAATAAAAACAAGATGTAAAAGCTGTAATTCCACTTGTTAAACACATTTGGCAAGGTCTGAACGTTTGAGTCCTAAACATAGGAACACCAAGTTCCTCCAGATTGAAAAGAAATTAAAATTTTAGGTTTAAAGTTCAAACATCTAGAAATATAGATGAACTACATGCCCCCAAAACACATGTACATAAATATCCTACCTGCTTTTTAAAAGATCCCATAAAACTGCAATAAGTGTAATAATACAGTATTTATAGTGATTAGATAGAGAAGCACAGGAAACTGGACTCCTAGTTATGAACAGTTTACCATCCGGTACATAAACCTAAAATGTTGGCATGTGTTGAATAGTAGCAGGTCTGAGCTCAGACAAGCTGAAGGGTTTTACTTTACAACCAGCAGTAGTTTATCTGGTTTAAAAGTCTGCGTTATAAATCTGCAGTGGAAGAGACAGCCGGATCATACATCTGTAGCTCCTTTCTCCTACTGCAGACATACACCGACGCATTTCCCGCGATCATCATATTTTGGGTTGAAGGCAAAAACATCCATTTGAAACTTGTTTTGTATTGAAGAATCCTTCCAGGAGGCCCTGCTAGACGCTACCCAGCTTACCTCAGAGAAGAAGAAGGATGCAGCTCCAGGCGATGAAGATGGACTGTAAGGATCTGCAGTGTTTGGTCAGAGAATAAGTCCTTGTGTTATAGTGATACTTGAGCTTGTCAGGTCCCTTATTGGCTGTGGCAGTGAGGTAGGGGGGCCATGGGGGGCCGGTGACATCTTAGCCCAATGGCCCTGGATAAGGAGATGGATGAAATACTGTGGATGGAAGAGGAGGCTCAAGTTTAGGAAAGGAGCAGCTGAGAAGTCTGTGATGCTAAATTTACTGTGATACAAGGCAGGAATTATCCTGCAGGGGGGGAACCTGCAGTTACACACCAGCTTGGCATCCAGACAATGTCCCTGTGTCTAACAGAGGAGGTTGGGAGTGGGGGTGGGGTCAGGCAGACAGACAGTCAGTCAGTCAGTCAGACAGTCAGACAGACAGTCAGACAGTCAGTCAGTCAGACAGACAGACAGACAGACAGACAGACAGACAGCCTGTTTGTACTCTTCAACTCTTCCTTTAGTTTTCTAGTGACAGAAACCCTCTCCCCTCAGGCTAAGAACAGACCTGGGGGTGAAACCCGGCCAGGCCGTGATCTACAAAAGAAATACATCCGACAGGCAAATGTTGTTTGTTCCTGAAGGGCAACCTGAATGCTGTTCTGGCAACCTGGTTCTGCCACGTGGTGACATTTTGTGTATGAAGGTCCCAAGAGCCTGTAGTCAGCTGAGCCAATCAGAAGTCCTGTAACACTAGCTTGTAGTCAGCTGAGCCAATCAGAAGTCCTTTAACACTAGCCTGTAGTCAGATCAGCCAATCAGAGGTCATGTATTAACAGGAAAGCCAAGGACAGCCCTGCTATTGTGAAAATGAAATTTAAAACCCAAACAACAAATCTACACCAGATTACACCGGATCACACCAGATCAATAGATCTACGCTAGCCAGGTTAAAAGAAGACAAGGTGATGAACTGAGCTGAGTGGGTTGGTCAGCTCCATCCCTGCAGCATGGAGGAGCACATGTACAACTATCGCTGTATAGAGCGGTACTGCAGGATAGATGCAGGACAAATGCATGACAGCTGCCTCTGTTTTAACTGAGATGTGAATCAGGTCGATGTGTCCACTGTGTAATAATGCCATCCTGCCTCACAGCACCAGGATGTGCTTTCTGTAACTGGAACATGATCGTGAGTCCTTGGCTGGAATGTTGTAGGGGATTTAGACGGCTTCATACAGCATGTTGGAGGTATGAAGGCCGACCTGCCTTCACTGGAACGACACATCGACAGACCTGGAAAAGTTTCTAAATCAAGTTTTACGAGGTAAACAGAAAACACCGGAGATGCACGTTGACAGCAGGTGTACATGTAAATCATACGTAGACACAGTCTGGGCGTTAGTCACATGTTAATGGTATGAAGTGGGCTACACACATGACCACTTGACATACATCACGCCACAGCTGGCCGGTCTGTTGACTGGCTACAGACCGAGGTGGCCGGCGGTGGCTGGGTGGGCAGGCTGCTGGC
>CABFOQ010009051.1:18741-33581 GCA_900660455.1 Gephyroberyx darwinii
AAAGGTTCTGTGATATTGCCAACAAAAATGGACATGGAAAATGTTTACTTCAGTTACATTTAAAATGAATACCAGTGAATTCAGTATATTGTGTGTGTATACATACACACACACGCATATATATATATATATACACACACACACATATATATATATATATATATATATATACTATATACTATACTAGAAACACACCAATACACTATGAACTCAAAGGAGAGAAAAATCATCATTCCAAGGCCGAGGAATCATATCCTTATGATTAACTTTATTTCATTGTGTTTATATAATAACATAATATAATAATATAATAATGTTTATATAATAACTACTAAAATGAGATGAGAAATTATTCACAGGACAAAATGAATCAGACTGTCTGATATAAAAGTAAACAAGTAAAGACTCACTGTTTTGCTTCATTACATTATTAAAAATGTAATTACATTACATTCATTACTACTTATTCTCTAATGATGATGTAGAATGTGCTAGCACGGTCAACCATTACAACAGCGTTAAAGTATATTGAACTAAATGCACTTTCAGAAATGTTTTAACTAATGAAATACAGAATATAGTGAAAAGTATTTGCATGAAATTTGTGCAACATTGAAGAAATTCTTTATTTAATCCAAAGTTCTTCAAATGTCCAAAATATTATCCGCAAATCTTCATGGAGTCGTCAGCTGAAAATGAGAAATAACAAATGTCAGCATTTATAGTTTCCATTCAAATAGAGTCAATGACAGAAATGAAAAGGCTACAATATAAAACAGCAGAAAAGGAGAAGAAGGTCTGGAGAGGTCAGGAAAACGCCACCATGTTGGAGGGTTGGCAACAAAACAAAACAAAACAACATTATTATTCTAACTAAATAACTTTATTATTATTATTTTACAAAACAAAGTGCCTAATTTCTGTGCTCTATGTAAATGATCTTTTTTTAAGAGGAATCCCTTTTATTTTGTTGTCACTCCAATGTAATGGTGTGTTCATCATAACCATTGGTAACCACCATGACAAGCCTCTATTTAGCAAAGTTATGATGGATGATAATATTGTTGTTCGTAGAAGACTGATGTGCTTCATCTGTCCTCTTGTGTTGCAGGAGTTTGAGATGCTGATGGAAGTCAGCTACAGTAACGGGCTGGAGCCTGACCTTTCCCAGCAGTATCCTCCACCCTTACTACCAAAACCAGGGAAAGATAATGCAAGGCTTCAGAAACTTAAGAAGAAGAGAGCAAAGAAAAAAGGTGGCCCTTCCCAGACGCCTATCCCCTTTCGCTCCTGTTTGTCGCCTGTCAACGAAGCGAGCACAGACCTTGAGCACAGTGACCAGTCCACTCCACCGAGGACACCAGATTCAGCCTACATTGCAGATTCTTCAGTGTCCAGTTTCCCCTTTGGCTCGTTCTCTTGTCACTCCACATCTCCCTTCCCTCATCCTCGGAACAGCCCCTATAACCAAACAGGCATCTTCCCTCCGCAGGCCTACACACCTCCAATCAGGACATATGAAGAGCAGGTGGCTCCGCTGTACGAGTGCTCCTATTTTTTATTTGATGATGCAACACCTTTGATGATGCCACCATTGGCTCCATCACCCCCACCTGAGAAGGTTCTGGCACCATCTCCTCCTCTTCCTCCTTTTAATTTGACAATGACACTAAATTCCCATGGGTCAGTCACAACAACTACCCCTCCAGTACCATACGCTGTGCTGCAGTCCAGCCCTAAAATATCAACTCACAGCTTGACCCTGTCCCCAGCCACCCCCAATGGTGGCCCGGGGCTGGCACCTTCTCAAGTTCCAGGCCGACCTCCTGTTCCAGTACTGCTATCAGTTTCAAACCGTCAGACACAACCTTTTATTCCCAGCCAGAGGGAGACAAACGCAGAGTCAAAGGACAAGGCTACAAGCCAGACACCGTCTTTGACTGCCATGTCTGCTTGCAGTAATGGCCATTCCATTGCAAGCCAGATGCCCCCTAAGATGATGGGCTCAAAGATATCCCTTGTTGAGGCAGCGATAGACGAAAGGTTTGAAGCCCCACAAACAAGGATTTATACATCCAAGGCAACATTTTATGAGATCTCAAAGCCTCCCTCAATTCAGGACCTCACAGGAATAAATTCATCCCACCAGGGAGCATCATCATCTACTAAACACAAAGAGAAAACAGCTGTGTCAGTGGTGAAATCTGATCAGATATTTCCTGTCTCCAGGACCTCATCTGGGAGAGCTAAGACCCCCTCTTGCACACCCTCCAGAGGATCGACACCCATTTTTGAAATATCAAAACCTAACCCACTTTTATTTGCTGCAAGTCCTACTTTCGCCTCTTCCCAAGACTTGCAAGCTTCTGCTGTTAGCAAGGAGGCTCCAAGATACAAATTAGCAATGCAAACTAGCAGTATAAGTAAACCTTCTACTGCCACAGAAGAAGTGAAACAGATAGAAATTAATCACATTATTTCCAACAAGCACTCTCCAGAACAAACCAGTGATTCCAGTGGGAATGAGATTCAAAATACAGGAAGGAGTAGAATAAATTCAGGGAGTGCCAATGTAAAGATTTTGCCCAGAGAACATTTAGCACCAAGCATGACTGCACCTGAATTGACTGCGGCCAAACCACCAATAATAGATCCTTTCACCCCAAAACTGAAAACAGATCAAGTTTCAGAAGGTGGAACTTTATATTTTCCAAAGGCTCCATCATTTCTCTCTACTATACCAAAGACTCTTAACCCTATGCCAGTGATTTCAACACAAGCACCACCAAGTCCGAACCCCCTGTCACTCAGTTATCAACCACCTGGCTATCCTGTGGTTGAGGCACGCAAATCCTTGACATCATTATTGGAATCTCAAATGTCCTTAGCATTCTCAAAGCCAAAATCACGGTCAACATATTATGGTCTTACTCCAGCTGAGTATGTTGCCTATGGTGGGATTAGGACTAGCACAACATATTATAGCCATGTAGGCCCCAAAGTTAATGAATCATCTTCGAACAAAGCACAGTCCGATGGAGTATTAAATGGATCTTCTGTCACAATGTCTGAAGCAACTAAACTTCTTAATGGACATCAAGCTAGTACCTCTTCAGTGGAGTATTCTGCACCGTCAGCTACAAGGGATTCTGAGCTTCCAACTGAGCGGACGGTCACACTTAACAAAGACATGTTTGGAGAAAGTCAATCTGAAGCCCACAGTAATGGAATACAAACAAATAAAACATCTAGTGTGGACATAATAAAACCTGAGCTTCCACTTGGCTTGGCACAGAAAACTATCCAACAACCCACAAGTGAAGTATCTGTGCCAAAAGCCTCATACTCTGAGGCTCCAATACCAATACCTAAAGCAGGTGAGGTACACACACAAAGCGCGGCACTATTTCCAATTGCGGCACAGCTAAACACGACTCCATGTCTGACTGGTAGCATTGGCTTGTCAAATTCTTCCTCTCTCCCAGAGAAAGTAGATAAGGAACATTCAAATGCAGAAACTCATTCAAATGTAATACATGTTATTGAGAAAGCTGACAATATTGAGAAAACACCCACAATACTAAGTACTCAAGCTGCTAAAAATGTAAAACCCAAGGTCGCAAATGCACCACGATCAGGAAAAATAGAGTCAGCTCACAAACTGAGTCCCCCTATCCAATGTTGCCAAACTCCCAGTGGAGTCAGCCCCTCAACAGATAATACTCTGGATGTTCAAGCCACTGCAAAGCCTGTTAAAGAGCTCAGTGACCACGCAAACCCTATTGTAGAATCTCCTACCATGAAGTCAATTGATGCCAAACTCTCTGGGAAGGCCACCAGAAAAGCAGCCACTAATGCTGTCTTAGCCAAACAAAGGGAAGTAAAGCAACACATCAAAGCTAGTGCAGAGGTTACAAGTATATCACCCAAGAATCACAGAAAGCCTCCAGTAGAAAACAAAATCCCCAACAAACATTCACCTGGACCAAGTTTTTCAATCAAGCCTACTTGGGTACCAAGTGTATCAAGTACACCTGCTATAGATACTACCTTACCTACAACAGAAACTCAATTCAGCCAATCCATCATTGCAGCCAAATCACCCAACGTTTCAGACATTACATTTCCTTTAGAGATGTCCTTACCCAATGTGCTCACCGAAGAGCCCAAAACGGCCAGCAAAACTGACCATGTACTTCCAAACACACCAAACACACCAAGCAGCATAGGATCCAATTACCAGAATAGAGTAGTCAGAGGAACTGATGTCTCCACAAACTCAAGCAGACCCACAACAGAGGCTACACTAGCTGGCAAGCCTGCAACTGAAACCAGACTTAACAACATCCCTGCTAAAGAACTAATTCTGCCCAGCCAATCGAACAGAGAAGCCAAGCTCCCCAGTCATAATACTGCTGAAACCAAGAGAGTCAGCAACTCAACAGTAGAAACTAAATCTGTTATTGAACCAAAACTAGCTTCTAATATTTCAAAAGAAAACACTGTACCGAATGCACCTAGCAGAGGAACCAAACTGTCTGACATACCTTACACAGGAATGCTAACTATCGGCATGTCTACCATGGACATTTCACCTGGACCCCAGGGAACTATGGAGAATATTGTACCTGGTGGACCTCCAACAGAATCGCTGCAGTCAAACAAATTTAATCTAGGCAGCAATCTTCACAGTATTTCTGCCACTGAAACCAGACTCCCCAACAAGCCTCAAACAGAAACTATTCTGCCTACAAAGTATAACACAGAAATACAAGTGAGCAGCAAACCAACATTTGAAACTATGCTAGCCAGTAAACCTACCATGCAATCTAGCCCTACCATGAAGTATGTCACACCAAAAAGCTCTCAATTAAGATCAGCCCCAGAGAGTCAATCAGCTACAAAGCCGACCATCAATGCAAAACCTTTTGCCGGCTGTATTGCTCAAACAAGATGCTACACAAACTCCAAAGTAGAGGGTACGCAGCTTGCCAACTCTCTTGTTGAGCGCAGAGCTTCTGTAACACCTGAGCCTAGACTGACTAGTAAAACCACTGTAAATGAACAATGCTCTTTTGCCCAGCCCAGTATAGACAATAGACCTTTAGTAAGTCCCACTATAGAAACTAAACACTCTGTAAAATGTATGACTGAGACAAGAGTTTCCTCTAACCCTAGGTATATAACAACCAACACACCTATCAATGTAAAAACCAAAGACGTCACATGGCCTAGCCAAATCACTACGCCCACTGATCATGATCAACCCTCTTCAAATGCCTTAGTGAACCCTCATGATGAAGTGAAACAGTTTAGGCAAGCTGTGATTAAAACAAAAGAATCCATAAAAAATAACACACAAACTGTAAATGCACAACCCCTCACACACCCCATTCAAAATAATAATCCTGTTATAAATATTCACCCACCTGGCGAAGCCCCCAGAGATGTTAAAGCCCCACTTAACCATATAGAAACTAAATCCTTTACTAAACCTAGGACTGGAATAAGAGCTTCTCCTTTCCCAGAGCTTATGGTATGTAACACCCCTATAATAAATGCTCCAACCTTGACTAAGTCCTCTCAAATTCCAAACTCTTTATACCACACTACAGAAACTGAACCCCCTTCAGTTATTATTAAAAACCAGACAAAACTTCCCCGTATACCTCTCCGAAATAATACACCTACTACTACTGTTCAGCCCTTTTCAAAATCAACTATAGAGAGCATCTCAAATCCAGATAGAGACACCATCATGAAACCATCCACAACTCAAGCCACTTCAATGCCGAGTAGTAGTTCTGTGGTAAAAGCACATTCCCCAACAAAACAGATAGAAACAAACCAAGGAAAACCCTCCTCAGTGACTGTTGAAAAAAGGGCTCCCATACGGTCCTCTGATCCTATTTTGACTAACAAACCTGCTGTAAAAATCCAATCTCCCACCAAGCAGATAGAATCAAGACCTTCCTCTGCCACTATAGAGTCTAAACCCTCTGCGACATTAGTTGTAGAAGCTAATGATTCAGCAAAGCATTCCCCCAATCCCATCCAGACTAGCACACATACCAGTAATGTTCAGCCTCCTACAGAGCCACCAATAGAGAGCATTTCCCCAGCAGAACCAGCAACAGATACTGTCATGACACCATCCATAATTAAAGCCGCTGTGATTGATTCTACCACTCCTGCCTCTCTGCCTCAGGCCTCAGTCTCAGTCAAAGCTCCATCTCCAAACAGAGGAATGTCACCGCCATCTCAGCCAAAAACTGGAATAAAAGACAAGGAAGTTCTGGAGACCTCAACTACAGCTACCCTGATGGAAGCCCTCCCAGACACACCCTCTACGAAGTCAAAGACATCAACTGCATCTTCAACTGCTGACAAGAAGGGTGTTACAGCAGACCCACCTCTCTCAACTGCTGCAGCCAAGGCAGCACAGAAACCAAAAGGCCTCAAGGCCAAGTTTAGTGGATGGTCGCGGCTCAAAAAACACATGGTAGTTGAGCCTGAAGAGCCTATGTTTCCAGAGCCAGAGGCCAAATCTCTGATAGATTCCAGTGGCAGCAACAAGAAAACTGATCAAGGCAGCAATGATAAAACACCAGCAGACCAATCTGCCAGTCTGGAGGTGGTCAAGAACCAAGAGAGTCCCAGGGCGCTGAAGATGTGGGATGCCGTCCTCTTTCAGATGTTCTCCACCAAAGAAAAAATTATACAGCAGATCAAATCCAACAAGGAAGGTTCAGACAAGAAAAGGGCATCTAAAGATAACCAGGTAGAGGTTCCATCTTTTGTGAGTCGGCTGCCAATTCTACTGTACAGCCCCCGTTTTGATGCCAGGAAGCTAAAAGAGGCAGCTGAGAGGCCACTCTCTAAAATAGCCGCAGTGTTTGAAAGGGGGCTGATGAATCGCAAATCTCAGGATGATGAACATAAGGATTTCAATAGAACAGCGAGAGGATTTGGTGCATCGAAGACTACAGAATTGTAACTTCAACTGATGCTATTAGAAAGATGTCTAAACATCTTTGGTATTGATAGGTAACATGCTATAACTTTCTCTGTCAGCTGCTCATATAATTGAGACAGGGAGATCCAATGATGTCAGGGAAGGTGAAGAACCTCAGAGAAATTGAGCGAAAAGAATCATATTGAAGATATAGAGAGAATTTGGTACAAAGAAAGTATTATACAAGCATTTGGAGATATCTGCAGTGGAATAGATAAACCAATTTTTTTTTTATAAATGATGCATGTAGTGGGGTGGTAGTGGGGAGGGTTGAGGTATATGATCCCTGACTGGAAAAAAGGATTGAAACCAATGATGATTATCGCCTGGTCATCCTCTAGTCATCCTCTGGTCATCCTGCCACCAGATCTTGAATGACAGCATTTATTGCTATGGTTTTTCCAAAATAAAATCGGAAGACAAAGAATTTTTCACTCTGTACGAACTAAAAGTCAACCCCAAATCAAATTACATTTTTCTGGTATTTTAATTGTTTGTTTATTGGGGATAGAAATGTATTGAATCAAGCCACATGTAATTGACAAAATGAAGGATACAGTTGAGTAAACAAGGGAAACACAGTACATTTAAAGCAAGTGCTTCTATTCAGCTCTAGTCCCTAAGATAATTTGGTTATTAACATCCTATAATGCTGAAGGTGTCGCATCCGTCCAATAGAGTTCATATCCCGGTAGAAATCTGTGCCAGCACATATTGAAGCAGCTGGTGGCTCATGGTGATCCAACACCTTATTAACACTTTACATAGCTTTTTCCTTTATTTTGGCAGTTACTTGTAGGTTTTAGAAATGAAAGTCTCAGCTATGACAGATTTTACAAGTCCAAAACTGAGCTATGAAACAGAAGTGACATCTTTGCACTTTAACACAATTAAATGACAATTGTGAAGAAGAAGAGAAGAAGAGAAAAGAGAAAAGGCACAAATGACATTAGAAACAAATACTCTCTGGGTATTTATCTTTATTTGAATAGATTTTTTCTTCATTTAATGATCACCTATTGGATCTAGAGTTGAATGGATGTAGATATAGAGGGGATTCTGAGATTGCTTCATTTGCCATGCTCCACTTTTTTATTTTTCTAAACGATGCTAGCTCTTAGTGTACACCGCTGGTGGGGTATTTTTTAATGTCTTTGTAATAAATAGGGTTTTTACATTCCTGCAACATCAGGGCAAATGGACACTGAATGTGGGTCACCTTGAAAGAGGGTGATGGATGGAGGGTGAAGGTCTGGTTAGCAGAGAGCAGAGAGACAGGGTGTGGACAGCAGACAGTTCCTCTATGTCATGTCTAGATGCAAATGTAGTGTGAGATGTATGGGATCTCGATCAGGGCAGGAAACGAAGGTACCTCCCAAAATTCACCAGCCATTTTCACTGTTTTAGCAGCCTGTATTTTTACAATAGGGATGGATGGTTACCTGCTAAACCAAAGATGGCATTTACTGGTGTGGATCTTCTAGGATTCATGCAGTGAATAATATGGTGCAGTTTATATTGTAGTAAGGATGAAGAACTGAATGACACTGAATGATGATGATGATAACGATGATGCTGGAAGACTCAGGACTGCGTGAACTCCAGAGGTCTTCAGATACAATACGCCTACCATAGGAAGACGGACTGGAGGAAGCGATGTGAAGGTTGGAGGATGTCAGTAGATGATGTCTAACGTTTTGTGGCTTTGAAGGATTATGCTGCTGCTATGGCAATTATGTGCATGTTGTTGTAATTTCTACTTTTTTGTCTCCAGGCCTTTTTTCAGATATCTGCCATGATGTGGAATTCCCATTAGAAGTCATTGGGATATTACTCCCACATGCTAACCACAGTCCCATTTATTGCGTTGATGCTAAAACTTTTTTGATTACTGTGTGTTGGTCAAAAATCCATAAAGTTGAATGTAAAGGTCTTGGCTTGTGTTTGTTGTTATTTCTGAAACTATGACCAACTTCAGATTTATTACTATTGAAATGCTGCTATTGTAAAAGTGTCTACCAAAGCGAGAGGCACTTTGACAATAGCATCAGCATTTCAGTTTGTTGGTGGGATTTTCTGTTCCACTGTTTAAGTTCTAGATGAAGTACCTGCAGCAGAGAGACTAGTTTACACAATATCTCTCCCAAACAACATTAATGTAAGAAAATAAGATCTAGCATCCTAATGGAGCTTTAAAGTCACAGCTGTTGACTTACTGCACCCAGTCCAGAATAATACTTTTAAGACTTTGGCTGTTCAATTTCTGTTTTTATGTTGTATGTCGAACAAAAACAGTGTGAATCACTCTCTATCTCCATCTCCAAATACTACAGAAGACAAATTGAATATCTCAATGTCCAATATGTCATTAACTTCATTGTGGTCTCATGGGACAAGTAAAATAACCACCTTTCTTTTACGGTGTGAAATGGTTAATATGGAGTTTGTAGTATGTTTGGAATGCTAGTATTATTGTTTTGGCATGTTGCCTTTATTTGACAGTCAGTAGAGAGAGAGACAGGAAAGATCAGGTGGAAGAGGAGGGATGACATGCGACATAGGTCCCGGGCCGGAATCGAACCCAGGACGTCACGGTTCTGTGGTATGCACCTCAGACCACCAGGACGCCCCGGCATGCTAGTATTCTTAAAGTGACTGTCAGCAAGCTACAGACTATAGACATATAATTGTTTGAAGGCTCTTACCTGACTGAACTTGTGTGTTCACTTGTCATTATCATCAACGGCAACCTTCTCATACTTGCCATGACCCGTCACCACAAATTTGTATCTTTTACCAGAGCAGCTCCCCTGAAATTGAGTTGTAATGTTATAACAGTGAACAATATTTTTCACAGACATTTACAGTTTTTATTCTTTGTCTTAATTCACCCAGTGTTTGGTTTAAGAGGATAGTCTCTCATTTCATGGATGCTGGGAAACTTTCAGTATCACATATTAGAACTACAATGTCACATTTGCAAATAAGAGAGCATCAGCTGAATGTAAAAAAGAGAGAATGTAACAGTAACAAGTACCACTTTTTGGTGTGTGAATGCTTACCTTCCTTTCTCTTCCAGAACATAACATGTCACCAAGGTGCTCCCATGCGTTTTTCTTGTTAAAAACATCACCAGGTTTTATTTCCTGCAAGTATGAAAACACATTTGTCACCTCTGTCTATTGATAAAATCAGTCCATGTACTTTACAATGACAATATGATTTCTGAATTTGTGTGATGCTGCTGCCATTGTTCAAGGTTGGTGTTTTCCATTTCCCCACAGTGGGGCAGACTTCCATTGAATGTACTATTGGCAACTAGACTGGGTTGACTGTTACACACACCAGACAAAGCTAGAGGTTTGGTTGCATTAAAGAAAGAGATACAAAGAATACAGTGAATTCAGAAAAATCATAATGGTTACCTTAGCTAAAGGAAAGACAAGGAAGGTATCAGACAGTAGAAAGTTGAGGAGAAAGCTGAGAAAGAAAATAGGAGAGTTGAGAGAAATTCACAACTTGTGTCACAGCAGAGAGACTTGGCGAGAACAGATTATAGATGCCTGTGCTAACAGTGCTAACAGCAACACTGCGGGTAAGACAGTTGACAAGAAAATGACCTGTGACTTACTGCTGGTTTGGAGGCAGAGCTGTTTCTGGTCTCATCTGGGCTTCCATTCACCCACTGGCTGATGAGCTCAGCCACACCGACCTTCAGACCCTCTGCATCCTGAGACAAGACAAAGAATTGTTCATTGTTACTATGGAGAAATACCTGGCCTTGTGTACCTCAGCAAGGTCCAACTACACTCACTGATCCTGCTTACAACCTGCAGATAATGGTGTCCTGGATGCTGTACAGTCCAACCAAAACGGTATGTTGTAACACAAAGCGCAAATGTCTCTCACCTAGCATCAGACCATTATAACTTCCAACAGCTGAAAAGACACCTGGTGGAGCAGTTGTTCATCAAGCACACAGTAAAAAGTGGGACCTCCGTCATCATCTGTCTACAGCTGTACTTTGTTAGGCTATGGCAGGTTGATGAGGGCACTGTTTGTTAACCTTGGATGGTGTAACTTTAAAGGAGTGTTGGTTCCAGGCTTCACCGGCCTCAAACAGGTTCTTCTTGGAAGCGATAGGTTCAGTGGGACTCAGCAGGTCCATCGACTGCTTGCCTGCTTTGGCTTCCCTAGAGGAGATCTGGAAAAAATACACTTACAATAGCACAGTGGGAGACAAGGCTTTGATGTTTACAGACACAGAATCTGAGGATTATCCACAGTTTAGGTCAGCATTTATATCAGGTCAGTGTACACTCTAAAACTAGGAGCTCAGTGGGGGTTCTTCTAGGAGCCAATGGGAGACAACAAGCTTCTTCTTCTCTCAGTAGAAACAATATCCCTGAAGGGTTCTTTGAAGAACCACTGTATGTCAGCAGCTTGCGGAAATACATCAGGGTTCATTAACCTTTTACATCACAACCATCTGTTTAGCGCCACTAGCTAAAAAAGAGGTTCCCAATGGTCGCAGAGGCAACTCTTTGCATTTTGTTTTACCTTGATGGCATGTGTGTACTGCTCCAGTCTGTTGTCAATCTTGGAAACGGCAACAGGTAGCATGGTCTTCTTTATGTTGTTGGTGCTTTAGAAAGAATTGAAACAGTTATTGATCAGGAGTTCATGAATAAAGTAAAAATACTGTCTGCTTTGAAAATGGACCAGATAATAAAACTACAGGTGTACAATGGCTAGCCATACTTAGCTTAGCATTCCAGCATTTGTCCCTTTGTGACCTGACGATAATGCAACTTTCGCACCATGGTTGCATAATATTTTGTAAAAAATCAATAATGCATCAATATCTGTCATATGTCATTTCAACTTTCACTATTTCACCCATCTTAAGAAAATGATGATTGCCATTCATTTTCCATTCATTTTCACCATAGTCGGAAGAAAAATGAATGCAGATAAAATCTGAAAGGCACGAAATGACGACAATACTTGAGAGGTGTATTTGACAACATATTGGAGGTTAACCAGCTAGCTAGCTAACATTACACAATGGAGAGCGACGCCGAGTCTCAGGGCACTTTGGTGACAGAGGGTCTTTTGAGGTGAAGGATTTCTCTCCTCAATGGCCCCGCCCATCTCCAGTTGGGGGCGGAACTACTACTACTAATACTACCCCTAAATCTTCGGTATTTTGTCACCGATCTAGGTGAAATTATATCTGCATTGTTGAATTCCAGTATGTTGGTTTCACCATATGGAAGTTATACAAATATATTTACTGCTCAAAAATTGTGATTTAGTGTTGAATAGCTCTTTAATATCCCAATATCCCAAATTCTCAAATGTAATGAAATTAAACTTGGAAGGTCAGTAAACTAAAGTTACAACTCAAAAACAACACTTCATCATCTGTTTTAGTTATTTCTGTCTTTATCTGTTGGCTCCATTCTACCAGACATGAGGGGGAACTCACCTTTTCCTCAGAGACTCTGTTCTCTCAGTGATCTGAGGAGAATCAAAACAGATTGGCCAAAGTCAGAGAAATAATCTTCACAACACAGCCGAGCTGCAGCTCTACAAAGCTGATGTGTTTTTCATAGAGATAAGAAGGGTCAGAAAACAGCACTGGGAGCACTGGGCCGCCAGCAGTACAGTCTGTAACAGTTCAGTAACATGATGGGGATCCAAATTAACAAATAAATGTTATTTTTACAGCTGCTG
Organism: Gephyroberyx darwinii; assembly: GCA_900660455.1. Lineage (NCBI taxonomy): Eukaryota > Metazoa > Chordata > Actinopteri > Trachichthyiformes > Trachichthyidae > Gephyroberyx > Gephyroberyx darwinii. The sequence goes on from CABFOQ010009051.1 coordinate 31,496, forward strand.
ACCTTTGACCCTGAAGCATCCTCTACGACTGACACTCACCATGCATGTACTGTCGGCTGTGGCTCGGCTCTCATTCTGTAAAGAGACAACAAGACATGGACCGTTTGCTTTCACCAGGCAAAATGCCATCCTACCAACAAGAAGCTGCCAACATGCATTCAAGCATTCTGTGGCACTGCAGACTCTGCCAGATCAGTACTTCTCAACCTTTTCAGCTTGAATGAAGTGATACCGACTCCTGACCTTGTTGTCGGCCTAAATGTCTAGAATGGTGGTCTTTTATTTTCCCTTTTCCAGCTATTCTACTTGATTAATTATTGGAAAAAGACTAGAGGGTACTCACAAGAATTTGGAATTAATCATGAAAATTAAAAACATGAGAATAAATTTGTACTTTGAATTTTTTTTCAAAACCTATAAATCATCTTGTCCCAATCCCAAGGTTGAAAACCACTGAGCTACAGAATGCTAACACAGGAGATAGAAGAAGATAGGAGATAGATAGAAAGTTTCTTCGCACTTTGAAAGGCAGAAAAGTGAAAAAGTTAAAGACAGGGACATTTTGAAACAGGAGTTAAAGGGAGCAAATCCAACTGAACAAAGTGTGGCATTGTTTAGTGGCAGGAAAGCTGATCAGTAACCGGACAGCCGCAGGTTCGACCACAGCAACATCCAGTGTTTCCTTTAACAGGCTTGTGTCCTGTCTAGGTTTTCTTATGAAAGACACTGAACCTCCTACCTGCTCCTACCTGCTAAAATGGAAGTATGACTGTGATGTACAGTATGGTGAAAACAGGGCTGAATGTCCGGTTGGACTGCTGCAGATAGCATAGTACCACAGAGAAAGTTGCCAGCTCCCATCATCGTACAACAGTAACAGCTAACCGATCATGCATGTGACTTACTGGGTAAAACTGAATGAGGAGTTTCTAGTGGAACGGCGTGGAGCATGAAAGAGACAAGACTTTTGAACAAGGTTGACAGGATACAACACTAAATGCACTAAATGTTAAAGGTGCTATGTGTAGCATTTATAATAAACTATCAGCATATTACTTTAGAGATTAGTATAGTTACCGTAAACCAACTAGACCATAACAGCAGGAAGTAGGGGTGCTGGGGGTGCTGCAGCACCCCTGTCAAATAGCTGTCAGAGTAGTGCTTAGAAAAAATAAATAAAATACCATTAATGAAAATTCATTCAGATTCAATAGAAACACGAATGCCTGTAAAAGTAAGCCATTAATGACAGCAACAATTTGTTGCCATAAAGTCACATGACATCGTAACCTTTGACCATGAGTCGAGTAGTACTACGTGTGAGTGCTGCGTTCCTGTCCACACTGGTTCTGCTTCAGTAGCGTTTCTGCTGCGCATCCACTACCCAAACAGAACTTGAAAATAATGGGTATGTAGCAATCCTCGCTACTACCAGGGCGCAACAGACAGAGACAAAGACAGGAGAGCGGAGTTAACGGGCCAGCAGGCCGCTTTATTTGCAACACAGCGGTGCTGGATCCAGGGAGAGTCAACTCAACTCTGCTGGATCCAGCCTACGCCTCACCCCCACCCTGCCACAGGGTAGTTTGCATTTTTCAGTTTTTCCTATAGAAGTTTTAGTTTGAATCGGTTGTAAACACACATGGAATACTGAATTAGTTTTTGGCGTTTGAAAGCCTATGGTGTTGCTATTGGACTGTGATAGGCTGATGTAGATTCTAGCCATTGTTTGTTTGTGACACAAAAGCCTTAACAGATTTCTGTCTATCTATTGATTTAGTGTGCTTGATGGGGCAGAGCCAGCAGCAGTTACATTGGTTAAAAACCTAGTCTGTGGGGATTAAATAGCGCGTAGTTGAAAAAAAATAAAAAGACGCTTCAGGTCGCAGTGAGCGAGCCGGTAAGGAGCCGGTGTGGACAGCAGCGTTTCTGCTGAGAGAGACCTATGGCTGGAAAACGCGCCTGGAAGGCGTCCTGTGTACATCAGGCTTAAAGCATCTATATGTCATTTTTTCAGCACCCCTTGTTCAGAATATGTTCCCGCGGCTATGAGCTAGACCACCACTAGTGGCCTGTCAGCCTCTAC
>CABFOQ010009058.1:3258-14449 GCA_900660455.1 Gephyroberyx darwinii
CGAATGCTGTCCCTGACTATGTCACACAAGCATGCACACACACATACACACCATCCACCGCCACTCTCACTCCTGCTGCAACCCACACCTCTACATGCTGTGGTAGGCCAAGCATCCTAAGCGTTTGCTACCAGGCTTTGATATACTATTGCCTTTCATGAACAGAATAACGCAGAGTAACAGACAATCTGTTGAACAGTATGACCCCCTTTACACCTGGCATTAACACACATCCTGGGTGATCGATTCAGATAGCTTCCTGGAAGCTCATGCAAAACAAACAGGTGGCAGACAGCTTGAATGGTAACACACTTGTCAAAAATGGATTGTCAGGATACTCGCGGGCGGGAAACGAGCAAAAACGAGGCATTGTAAATATTATGAGAGGAAGTGACGTGCGTGACCATCTGCGTTTCGGAGAGGGAAAGATAAATTGGATTTCAATGCATTTTAATGCCAGTTGTAAATATAATCCAGCTGCATCCGATCGACGCGCAATCCGGATACAAGAGGCATGTTAAAGCCAGGTGTAAAAGGGGATCTAATCTGTACGATCAAAAGTGCTGGGCTTGCTGGTGCACCTGTAGCAACTATAACTAACTATTTGGCTCCGACAACGTCCCCTTATGAAAAGCTTTTTGCTAGCCATCTGTGGTCCACGCATTTGGTTTTTGTTACGGAGTAAAACTTTTGCAGTAAAAGGAACTGAAGAGGAAAAGGGGCCGTAGGACAGAACACCTGTAATTATCCCTAATGAGCTTATTCTTCAGCCAACTGTGATTGGAATCGAAATGCAGAAAGTTGGCCCACTTTGGCCCTCATGTCGACTTTAATGGCCAGGCAAAAAGTTGAGGTGTCCCTTTGAACAGCGAGCACCACTGCAGTGCACACCCGTACCTGATCAAATCTTCAAAGATTTTACACACAAGTCCACGCAGAATGAGTAGAACTTAATAAGTCTGGCTTTTTGAAGCGGGAATCCAATGTCGGGCTGACCGTGACACCATCTGAACCCCGACGCCCTCGCATGATTAATGGCATTATGGTAAGTCTTTTTCTTTCTTTCTTTTTTTTTGAGGAGAGAATCGTTTGAGGCTGTCTGATCAAAACATTCAACCTTTTATTGGTCCAACTGTCAGAGGAGGCAGACTTTGTTTTTGCCAGTTTGAATCGTTCTGTCTGCCTGACATGACATGAATAGGGCATGAATTGATAGACTCATTAAAGCCAAATCTCTCCGTCTCTGTGATCACAATGAGGCTTGTTACTGTAATTGATTGGTGCTTTGACTGCAAACAAACACCCTATTCCTCAAGGGACTGGAACTTGGGGAGTTGAGTAATGACTGACTTTCTGCTTGTATAGCTACACATCTGGACTCCAAGTTTGGAGGGAGAGAAGAGTGCACATAATCAGTAGCAAATGTTCACGCAGACGCTCCAGAGTTCATAAATATGTATCCCTCGGGTATAGAAAAAGAATGGCAGGTGATTGACGATTAATATTGACGTTAAAAACAAAAGAGCCCACTCAGCAGGTTATAATGCTAAGTTTGGCCAGGCGATTCCAAATCCACATGTGAAGAAGGCGCCTGTACCACAGCTTGAGAGCAGCTTCAAAATGGCTACCGCCAGCTCCCGAAGGAGGAATATGAGATCAAAGTTGACACCCATGTGTGATTAATTTAACCTTATTGACACTCTTCCAAAGCCACCGAGACAGCAACTGTGTATGACCCATCACTCAGGCCTATTGGTCTGCCATATCCTGATGTTCTGATGATGTGTGGAAATTAGAAAAACCAGGTGAAATCTGGTATACGACTTATTTCTAAATGCAGAAACCATTTGACGTAAAGAGCATGAATACACACAAATAACACACACACACATACACACACACACACACACACTCACACGCATGCCAGGCCCCGTCTGCCTCTTATTACCCATGTCTTGTGTCAACCTCTCCGTTTCCTCAGCTGCAGCAGCGCCACAACACATGGAACAAACACATCATATGACACCTTACACCGTGGGAGTGTGGGACTACATGCTACATACATGCCACTCAAGGTTACAGAAACTTTGACTTGTCAGACCATATTGTGAAAACTGAGATGGTTTAAGTACCTGCACTTAAACCATGCAATGTTAAAATGTCCATGATAGTGATGATTTATAGCAGCATATGTGATATGAGCCTTCAGGCACACACATGGTGAGAGCTGTTCAAGGTAGGTGCAACCCATCCAATGCAACCATGTGAATTGGGGTTAGTAGCTTGATGCTTGCCTGCTAAAAAAGGTTGTTGTCTTTGTATTTTTTTTATGTTGCCCAAATCCCTACAAATGAAGGAATATAATATCTATAAATGGTAAGTTTCTATTTTTAAAAGTTTTCCTCTTCATCGTCCTTTGCCGCCTTTGTTGTCTAATATGAAATGATAATCAAAATGTCAGACTGTTTGGATTTCTGTGATCCATCACAGATTTGCGATTAGCATAAACCGTAAGCCAAGATAAAGCAACACTGGCTAAAATCACAGTGGGATCCTTATTTGTTAAGGCGTGACGCCACATAGCCTGTGTGTCCTGCTTTGAGCTTTCTCACACGGTGCCAGCACATACCCCTGTTAGCGAACCCCCCGGGAGGAGTCCTGTTAGTGAACCCCCCGGGAGGAGTCCTGTTAGTGAACCCCCCCGGGAGGAGGCGTATCAAATTTTACCCACGTACATGTGCACGCATGCACACTTATACGCACACAAACAAGACACAAGCACACTCACATATGTGCAAAGTCTCTGTCTCTCTCTCTCTCACACACACACACACACACTCATACACAATCCACAAACATACCTATTTCTTGATTAATTGGATGCCCTGCCTAAGCTTCCTAGATTAGGCTTTGACATAGGTTATAATTAAATGAGGCAAATTCAGGAAGTGCATGAAATCTCTCATTTCCTGAACAGAAATTTGAGTTTTAATTTACCTCATGCCGAGATGAGCTGTGGTCACCTGCAGAGAGCCAATCCACTGTGCATTGCTCGGTGCATGATGTCTGGCTTGGACTGAACGCGTCGTTAAAATAAACCCCCAATGCCAATTTATGGAACAGCGGTCAAATATTTATCCAGTTGATGAGCTGGGCTGTGTGTTCCTCCCTGACAATAATTAAAGACAAACCCAAGCTAAAGGTGAGCAGCAGCCATGACATCACTTCACAACGGCACACAGATGGCCTGGTTTGAATAGGCAGTTCAATAGTGGACAATACAACAGTGGTGTGATACATCATTATGTCCTGCTTGAGACATGCATGGTAGCTGAGGGGGTACGTGTGAGGTAGCTTTGGTTGTTATTTCCTGTTAGCATGGTTTGATGATGCATTCTGGGTAAACATCTGTAATGTCAGGGCGACTGTTTATCCAAACTAAGTTCACCTTCTCAACAGCTCTGGTGAGAATTAGCGTCTGAAAAAACTAAATAAATTAGTTGATCTAAACCCAACACCCTGTTCATCACCCCCCTCCCACACACACACACACACACCACCAGCACCAGCACCACCACAGCACAACACACTCACTCTCTGCATGACGTAGTGGAATCAACCTAATTCTCTCATCTGGAAAATGAGTATATTCCCCATCTTCTGCTACGCACACAATAGACTCCAAAGATGTGAGAAAGAGTCTGCTGGCTCTGTGACCGCTCTCCCTTATTCCCCATACAGTTGCCTGCTACCTCAGTGGAAGCTATTGAGACATAGGCATGAATGGGTATGAATGGGTCTGGGTTGTGTGCTGTGGGAAGGGCCTGTTGTGAGAGCTGGGGTTTCTCTGACAGGGATCACAGCCCGGGGTGCTGCGTGTGTCCAATGAACAGTGCTCAGCACCCTGGGAGAACGATGAGAGCAGAGCAGCTCTGAAAATCAATAAACCACTGGAGCTCTCCATGGCCTCCTTCATAGAGCAATAACAGCAAGCTGCAGTCTATCTATGTCTCTCTCTAGCTATCGCTCTCTCTCTCTCTGGCTCTCTTTTTCTTTCACTCTCTTTTTTTTACTCATACACACTCACACGCAGACTCAACACAAGGTGAAGTAAGGCCACAGATGTCGTGCATGTGTGTGCATGTATGCTTGTGTGTGCGCAGATATATATGGTACGTATGAGTGCTATTTGTGTGCCACATAGCATTATATCTGTATAGTGATATAGTGCACCATATACGATTGTCACTACATGTAAACACTACATTTATTCTGTGTGCGGTGAAGATATTTTCTATCAATTCAATGGTTAAATATGCCCTTTAAAATGTCACATCTAATCCATGGACTCACAGCATTAACGTGAAGGTGGTGGGGCATGCGTGGAAACAAGTCAGGACGGGAGAAAAGAGGGATTTTGTAAATCTCCCATCAAAGTTATCTAATTATGTTCATCAAGAATTCTCCAAATGTCAGCATTGCTGGAGAGGATGAGATTTGGAGAGAGTAAATGGTGAACCAACCAATCAACCGGACTGCAGTGATAGTAATGATGTTAATTAATTAAAGTTGGACATACAAAAGACTCAGGCTTAACTCATGGGCACACTTCAAGTTCTGTATCTCCGTTCCTCTGACACGGGACTGCTCACCACCCCCCACACCAGGTTGTGGACTCTCGGGGACAGAGCCTTCAGCGTGACTGCCCCCACCCTCTGGAACTCACTCCCTGTGGAGATCCGCAATGCTGGGTCCACTGAAGTATTTAGACAGCGACTGAAGACCTTCCTCTCCAGCCAGGCCTTTGGACCCAGCTGCTGAACTGTCCTTTTTTGTCCTTTTGTCCTCTGTTTGTCTTATTGTCTTCCTACCTTTTAGCCTAGTTGTTATTTTCTCACCTTATCTAGTTCTTCTCTTTTCCATTGTTAAGTGCCCTAGGTACCACGAAAGGCACTCTTAAATGAAAGTTATTATTATTATTATTATTATTATTATTAATATTGTTATTATTATTATTATTATTAAGAGTGAACACATGAATTAATATCATGTATCAATTTGATATAAGATAAATATTTAGATAGATTCACTCCAAGCTTCTGTAAATGAAGAGTTTTGTTCCAAAATGAGAAATCCAGTGACACCAACTCCTACTAATGACTGATAGAACAAAATTAATAGAAAATAATGACATTTCGTAAAGGATAGTATGAAACTTGAGTTCTTTGTTGATTCTTTAACACACTGAATCCTCTATATTTTATACATATTGAATCATGGATTTTTGGATCATTGGATTTTTTCGAAACGGAAATCGAGTTTTGGAACGAAATTCTGCAAATGTTATTTTTGACCATGTATTCAAAAATGGGACTGGAAACCCTCTGAAATTCATATCTGAGATCAAGCAGTGTATGCCTCATTCCAGAAGACATGCTGATCTGAGACCAGTTTAACCTCTTAAGTAGTAGAGAAGTTTAGTGGTTGTAATACCTGAACAGTGACCTTTGATGAGTACTGTATTCTTCCCACATATCCCCCCAGGGATTAATAGCTACTATACTAATATCTATTTGTCTGGACATTTTTGCAGTGCACAAATAGATGAGAAAAGTAGAATCTTAAAACTGGAAAAAAAGTTTCTGGCATGCACACCGTTGACAAAAAGTAGAAGAATTATCCAAGATACTTCAACGTTGTTCTTCAACATAAGACTCCTTTAAGTGCAATGAAACTGCTGCAAAGCACAGGTAGGTGGAGGCGGGTGTGTGTGGGTGTGTGAGTGTGTGGGGGGTGGGGGGAGTACAGCATCAGACATTAAAAACAATCAAGCCATTTATTGTGTTTACGATAATTAGATTACTAACAGCAGGAGGGTTTTTCCCTCTGATTCTTTAATTTGATACAATATCGTCTCATCACTATGCCGCCGGTTAGCCACATAGGGGGAAGCATTAATCTAATCTAACACTTCATTCAAAACTCCAGGGGATCTCTGTTAAGTGTTGCAATCGCTGACTATTAAATTAATGTTGTTGTTTGTTTCATGATGAAACATTTAGGAAACGTTTGATGAATTAAGTCTATTGCTGAGCAGGAAATAGGACATCACTATGCTAGAGCCACTACAGTGCATCATATATAAAACACAATGATTTGGTTTATAGAGTAGTACATGGGCTTTTTGATGATGTAGACTGTGTAATATCAGATGATTACCACGTTGGAATTGAAATGCAATATGATCACTTCATTTTTTCATCGTGCACATTTTGATGAATTGAACCTCCACAGCCATCCAGGTTTGTTTATTGGAAAAATTGGCATGACTAAAATGACCTCCCTCATATTTCACTGTCATGTCCAATCATTCTAAGGACACAGGAATAACTTGTCCCATCTATTGTCAGGACTGTAGCTGTCACACCCTTGTATTCCTGACTATTGGTTGCGTGTAATGTTGACGACGACGATGCAGCTTATTCTCCTGTCGCTCTGGACGAGAGTGCCAGCTAAACACTTAACATATAAATGCAAAACGTAAACTTTTTTTCAAGGTTTCCACCTCAAACATCTTTGTGTTTTCCAGACAGTCAGTGCCGTATCAACTATTCTTCAGGCTACAGACTATGGTATAATTCCCATAACATCACAGAACACACAGGGATGAGCTTGAGACAGAACACAACATTACACCCCATTTGCATGTCATTAGGAAAATGGGAACCCGCCTCCCCCTATGGATTTAACCCCTTATAAATATATTTAAATATATAAATATCATGAATACATTAATTGACATTGCCCTCACATCGCAGCACTAAGAGCGTGCCATGCTCCCCACTATGGAGCTGCTTTGTCTCTCCTGGGAGAGGGCGTGCATGCAGACGGTCACAAGCACACCTGGAGACACACACACACACATAAAAACAAAAATTATAACTCAAATCTGACCTTCCCATAAACACACACACACACACACACACACACACACAGCCATATTCCCTCCACTCCAAAAACACACCCCTCCTACGTCCATCCTCACCCTTCCTCCTTGCCCACACCTCCCTGCCACATAGTCCCAGCCTCCGTTTGAGTTTACAACACTGGTCTCTCTCTCTTTCTCTCGCTCTCTCTCACTCTCTCTCTCTGTTTTCACGGTTCAGCGGAGAGAGCAATTACATCAGCGTCGGTCTGGCGGCCTGAAGATGAAGAGCCGTGTGGCTGCGGGCAAACACCTGGCCACGGTTAGAGGAGCAGGGCAGGAGCAGGAGGAGGCACAGCGCAGACAGATGTGCTGCAGGTTCTTCTGGCCGCGGGGTGGCCTAGGAGCCAGCCGCAATACTACAACCTCACAATCAGCAGGGCAGTTTGTGTGTGTGTGTGTGTGTGTGTGTTTTAATGGATGCAGTAAAGAACTAAAACGACCCCCATCACAACCAGTTAACATTACAATCCTTCACAACAATCAAAACTCCCCTACTACTAAAGTTTCAGGCTATCCATTCAGCCTGCGTCTGCACTTATTGACAGAGTCACAACCATTTGCATTACAAAGGGAAACAGTTTGAAAATATGCACAAAACATGTCATCTCTGATATAGCTTCAAAAATGCTTCAAACATGCCCAAAAACACCACATAAGGCTTTGCACTCAAACTCAAGTGTAAAGAAAACGACAGAATTTAAAACAGTTGCTGCAGTGCTGTTTCCTGCTGTTGAGATATTAGATCTGGAAGTGAATAGAGACAGATCAAGAGAGTGAGAGAAAGAAAAAGTTAAAGAATGAGAGAACAAGCGTGAAAGGATGAATGAAAGAAAGAAAGAACGAAAGAAAGTGTGTGGGAAGAGATGAAAGAAAGAGAAGGCATGAGTGAGAAAGTAAAAGGGGGAGAGGGAGTGACTTTGCCCTTTGACCCCAGTCTAACCTCCAAGGTCAGTGCAGGCAGGCATGTGGTTGCCATCTGGCTTGGCTTACAACACCATTATACCAGCTAATTCATTGTTAAATGTTAGTGGGATTATGTTACTGTGGCTGATGCAGTTTTAGTTTTCTTCACGGCTAAAGTTGGTTTAACTCTAAAGTGACATTTCCCTTTTGTGTAAGGCATTTTCATTTTTAGTGTTCACACTTCAATAGGAGTTAGACAAATTTTGGCCGATGAGTTAATTTACCTGTTAAATGATGAGAACATAGCCACCAAAGTCATCCACATGTATCTGCTAGCTTGCTCTGGTGCTTCATGCTAACTTTTTAGTATATATGCCTATATATAGGCAAGTAGCATTATCTCAAGTGAGAAAATGAAAACTTGTAGCAGCTCTCAAGCTACATGGTAAGCAATCTTAAATTATATCATGTATTATATTATGTTATATTCCTTTTGTTTTGTGTAGGAAATTTACTCAAAATATGATACAAAAATAACTTACTGTTTTGAACTGCCCAGGGGGACTACTTTTTCTGTTTTTGTTTACACAGGAAGGTGGTGGGCAGTGGGAGACTGTGTGCAGCTAAAAATTACTGCACCGAGGATGAATATGTGGTTGCTGACCAGAAATAGTTCCAAAAATATACCTCACAACATCAGCTATATTGTTAGTGATATCTCTTTTTTTTTTTTAAATGAATCTACAGGCTACATATTAAAAACCACTAGCAATTTTTTTATTATTACTAAAAGGTCAGTCTTGCCTACCACCACCATATTGTATGCTAAAGAGTTAGCATGGAGCATCATCGTGTCTTTGTTCTCATTACTTATTGTAAATTGAATAATGGGCCAGTCTCAGTGCACAGTGGCATTATCAACCACCATTCTGTCCTTTTGTTTAGAAAACCTAGTCTGTAAATGTTACTTCTTCCTTATATACAAGGCAAGGTAGGCCTATGTATTATTACACTTTGTTTGACTGCTAAAAACTGAAAATTTTGTACTCGACTATTTGTGCAGCTGGACTCAGAGGAGATCTAGTTTGTCTAGCTCTGGATCTGAATCTGCATCTAACTGCTGCTGATCTTTGTGCTCTATGTCTGTTTCTGACTCAGAGGCACTTGTTGCAGATGAGCATGCAGCCACAGCATGCCTCCTAGCCAATTAACAGTAAAATAAACCCAAACAGATTTCCAATTGATAAATCTTTAATGATACCAGGGATTTTACACAAATGCACACTTGACAGTGCTAATTTAAAGCAAATACAAAGCTTGATTAAAAATTCCCCAGGCATGGTGGGGGGAAGATAAATGTTTGAATTATTTATCAGATTTAATTGACACGACTGTGATGTTGTAAACAGAAATGTTTTGATGTTCGTAATGCATTTTGACACGATGAGATTTTGGGACGCTTCCAAGAGCGGTGGAATGCCGGATAGTGGGGAGGAGAGACACCGGGAGATATGAAAAGGAAGAAATGGAGGAGGAGACGAAGGAAGGGGAGCGATGGGGTGTGGGGCTGAGGGTGTCTTCCTAATTCAAAGGCTGACTGTGAGGGTGCCAAATGAACTTTTGCTACTTTCTATTTACATGTTATTCCAGATCAGGCAGCCTGTCCAAGCGCCACTGGGTATTTTATAATAACTAATTTGAAAAAAAAGAGCTAGAGTGTGATAGGCAGTGAAAGCGATCAGCAAACACAATGGTACACAAACCTGGGAGCCAGCCCCAGGCTAAAGCACTTTAGTTTGACCCAGAGAGTGTGACACTAAACAAGGATGTAAGGAGAGGGAGGAGGGAAGGAAAGAGGGAATGAGCGAGGGAGGGGGGGATATTCTTCTCAGTATTGCATATGAACACATGTACACATAGAGGTAGACAGACAGCAAGAGAGAGAGATAGAGAGCGAGAGAGAGAGAGAGAGATGGGAAGAAAGGATCAGAAACATGGAGGCAAAGCGGGAGAAGCTCGTCATATCCAGAGGCTTGTGTTCCACTGGGGACCTGGCAGGGGTCACATGGCCTGCAGGTGCAGGGCCAACACTTGTACGATAAGAAACCGATCTGCATGTGCCTGTCTGCTTTCCTGTCTGCCCGGCCCCTGGTAAACATCCCCGTTATCTGCAAACAAACAGAGTTTACTAGTGACTACGAATGAATACATCAAATTTTGATGGAATTGCTGTGTTGGGCTCCCCGCGCTCAGAATGCATCTACACCATGATACAATGTACACCTGAATACATGAATAGCCAACAAGGAGGCCCTTGCTGTTTGTAGGGGCAATGTTGACTGAATTTTTAAAGATGTTATTTTGATTTGACACGACTCCCGGCTCAGTGGAGTGTGGGATACAGACAGCCGGAGAAAGAGAGAGAGAGAGAGAGAGAATCGTACAAGGCGGCCTGTGTCTGGGGAAGTCAGCATAAACAGCGGTGGGAGAAGCAAGAGAGGACTGAGACACAAGACAATCAGCCGGTAAGGGATGGAAGGACCAGGACACACAGTACACAGAGGGAGTGAGGGGGGGGGAGACAAAGACACAGGGACTGCAGACCCACACTGACAATCATGCACGGATAGAGAACCAGACATGAAAGCACTAACACATCAAGACAGATGCAAAGAGATATTGTACACAGACAAATACAGAATCAGATGTCAGCATAACAGACAGCGAAATAAAGTAACCCAGACTGCCTACAGGTAACTGGAATAATTGGCACGATTTGTTTTTTTTTGTACACCTTCAACTCATTTCCGACGATGACAATAAGAGTCGCGGCGGCTCAAAGTAAAAGCGGCGGCGAGGAAGTTCCACGCTGCGCTGCACACGCAATTCCACGATGCAAAGGGGGGGCCAGGAGCGAGGCTGACATTACAGCACGCGCGTTTATATTGCCTGACAATGTATCGCTTTCACATCAAAGGAAGCCTCACCCTTTTGCAAAGGAAGCGAGGGCGAATAAGCGGGGCCCTCGCTTTGTTAACTCCCAATCAATAAACATGCAGTCAGTGGTGAGGTAATCAGGAAACACTGGCAAATAGCCTGACAATGTATCAAAGCCGGTGCTCGCAGGCAACGGCGCAAACTCTAACAAGCAGTTTATTACCGGTAGCTGTTACTGACATTAGTCAAAAACCAAGAGAGATAAAATAGAATAAGGAATGCAGCGTGGCTGGCTGAGAGGGCCCCTCGGCTGAGAGTGTGCTCCTCGTGTGTTTGATAGCAGCACGCCTCCCCTTTGATATG